>MU787050.1:59483-74181 GCA_026770625.1 Nicotiana glauca
GAATTGCTACTGGTTTTCCTGGAATTTATTCTGCTGGGTTCTCTATCTGTTGCTGGTTGTTGCTGTTGTTGTATACTACTGCTCTGCTGCTCACTCCTGTTTCTTCTTCTTTTTCCAATACCAGGTACACTTTCGAATCAACACTGATGTAGCTGTGAGATGTAAAAGTAAAATGAAATGCTAGGGTTATTGATGAATTAGTGTTGTATCTGTNCCGTCCTTTTAAAATAAATGAGACGAGCCTCTCCAAATAAAATGCAAATTGCGGGTCCCTCATGAATGTATATATTAAAATGCTTAGATTTCGGGACGGGTTGTTTAGCGAATTTCACGGCCTTCCCTAAAAATAATAATGCGTCAGTCTCTTTAGGCGCGTGTTAAATAATTTTACCTTCCTAAATTCGGGTGTGCATTTCATGCGACCCAAATCCAAATCCCAAAACATTGAATAAAATGTGTTGAGGATCCGGGTGCATTTCATGCGACGTGATCCAAAAACATATTTTAAACGACGTTCAATTCCTTGAAAATAATTAAAAGCGGTTAAAGGTTAAAATTTGCACATAAGTTAAAACATGTTATAAATCAGATAAATAAGCCAAATATGACAGTTGAGCGACCGTGCTAGAACCACGGAACTCAGGAATGCCTAACACCTTCTCCCGGGTTAACAGAATTCCTTATCCGGATTTCTGGTTCGTAGACTGTAATATAGAGTCAACCCTTTTCCTCGATTCGGGATTCAAACCGGTGACTTGGGATACCATAAATCTCCCAAGTGGCGACTCTGAATCTCTTAGTAAACGAATCACGTTTCGATTGTCCTTTAATTGAAAAAACTCCTTTTACTATGCCCTTCACGGGATGCGGTAGCATAAAAAGGAGGTGTGATAGGAAACATTTGCTGAAATTCCAGATTTGCCACACATCTGTCAAGTCTCTAAAAAATGCAATCATGTTCAACTCTCCCATTCCACCAAGTGAATATACTTCCTTTAAAGCGTAAATCTATAAGGTTACATGTATTGACACAATGCCTACAATCATTTACGTCATTCATTGATACTGGCAATCCACCAAACTTCTCCTCTTCATCCCAAATAATATTAAAATCTCCTGCCACAAGCTATGGCAAAGTCACGTCCCTTGCAAGGTAATACATACTATCCCACAGTTCAATTCTTTCTATCGAGTCACATTTAGCATAAACAAATGTGACAACGTAAGAGGTTTGGGTATCCATATTTGTCAGCTTTATCATCAACTGTTGTTCTGCATCAATCATCACCTTTACACCACGATCTTCATCTACAAACACCCAGATCTTGTTTGAAACATTAGAAAAGGCCTGCAGCATACCAATTTTCCTCCTGTATGTTTCTTGTTTCCCAGGATTCTGCATTGGTTCCATGATTCCTATGAAATGATAATAATGTTGCCTGTGCCTAGTAATAAGCCTCTCAAATGCTTTCTTTGTATTAACTGACCTCATATTCCAAATGATAACATTCATCATTAATTGTGGGATTTGGTTAGGGTCCTTCGTGTTTGAACCCCTGGAACTGAACTTTGTATCTCCCTTGTATTTTTCTTTTTGCCTCTACCTCCTGATCTGCTTTTGTCCATGTGCCTAGGTGAGAGATCACCTTGCCTTACCACATTTTTAAAATTTTGTGTGGTAGATTCATCGTCAAGATCTTTTCCTCTGCCACCATTTAGCTCCTCCACTTCTAATTTTTCCTTTGGTTCTGTCAACTGCTGCTGGACATTAGTATGAATCAGGACTGTGTTTCTCTTCTCCTGAACTGACTGTCCTGTTACTGTGACTTGTTCATCCGCATTACTTCTATCAGTTTCTTCATTAGGTTTTTCAACAGCTATATTGGGTTTAGCTGGAGGTGAAACCTTGCTAGGATTAGAACTCAAAATTTTCTGGTTGTCACTCTCCTTTGTTGTTGTCTTCTTATTTTCTCCTTGCACACTCTCTTCCTTATTGACCCAGATGCTTTCACTTGTTGTTTGTTCCTTGTTTTTATTGTTGACACTTTGCTCTTCCTGATCATTTTCTTCATCTGATGATTCCTCTTCTCCACTAGCACCCTCTGGTAGTGCACTTTCATCTGGATCCTCTTCATCTTGTTTATTCCAAACTGTTCTACCATCAAACTGCAGTCTGCTATCATGATTGGCCATATTTAATGCTGCATCAATCTCAGTAGCCTGCGATGGAATCTCCTGACAGGGTTGGTTAGTTTTGACATGATTCTTCTTGAATGTTCTGCTGATCCAAGCTGTTGTAGATTCTTTTTGACTGCCTTTACCTATTGCATTCTCCTTTTCATTATGAATAATTTTCTTGCATGTCTTTGATGTACTTCTTTCTCTAGTAGATTTTGGTGTAAAATGAGCTGCTTTAGGATTTAGACCTCTTGCATTGTTAGTATTAGCTTCTGGTGTTGTTGAAAAAATATTTTCTTTCATAACAACATGTTGTTTATTGTCTTCCTCATCACCATCTTGGGCTTCTAATGCTTCAAACCTGTTATTTATCTGAATATGTTGATTATCTACTACTTCATCTGAAGCAACTTCCTCTCTTGTTTTTCCATTTCCTTGCTGATCATTATTTTGAAGTGATACAATTTCCTTACCTACTGCCTCACGATTTTGCTAATTACTAATAGGCACTTGAGGCTGTTGTACCTTATCCTGAGTTGTCTTGAAATCCTTTGTCGCTGCAACATTATTTTGAGTTAAACTATCAGATCCTTGCAGCTGCTGCCCTTTAGCTGAATCAACTGGTACAATTTCTTTCCCTGTAATCACTCGATTTCCATTATTCTTGATACGATTGTGTCTAACTTACTTACATTGTTTCCCAGGTGGATTGACATTACCTACAACTTTCCCACTCGTTAATATCATCAATGGTTGATTATGGTGCATCTGAGTCTGTTCCTTTTTATTTTCAGCACCTTGCTTGTTTTGATGATAAGGTGATAATTCCGGATGAGAGTTCCAGCATTCAAAATAATCATGGCCTTGCAATCTGCATTCCTTGCAATACTTAGGAATCATATCATATTTGGTGTTTACCCATTCAGTCCTTGTTTCACCTGAAGCTTCATTAAAAATATCCATTCTTACATTTTTGGGGTTGTCCGCTACCAAGTCTACAAGAACTTTAACCCTCACAGAACTAGGTCGTGTTTTATTTATAGTAGCCATCTCCAAATGTAACGGTTTCCCAACAGCAGAGGCAAGGGCAAAAATACACTCTTTTACAAAGTAAATAGGTAATAAACCTGGAAAAGAGATCCAAGCCATAGCCATTGGAGTTTATTCTCCTGTCTTAAATTTCACATCATATATGAGAGGTCGAATTTGGTATTCTTGGCCACTCTTGTCCTTGACGTATTTAGTTCCTTTAGACGTAAAATCAATAAAATCCTGCCACAACGTCATACGTATAAGGATATGCTTGTCTCTTAAATAGCCAATACTGCATTCACCCTTTATTCGACATTGTGCTGGTACAATTCGACGAATCTCACTCATTTCTGGCCATCCGTATGCAAACTTACCAACTACTGTATATTGAAGCCCTTCAATCACATTCATGCGTTTCATTTCTGCCTCAGTGAACATAACTAATGGCTGACCATTAACAAAGGCTGCTCTTCTTAAAAGGATTGGATCAATAGTAGTTTTCTCATTTGCATTGCTTTGTATGCTCGCATTAATTGTGTTTGGTTTAAGAATGTTTGAGTAATCTAATGGTGTTTTTGTCTGTGTGCTATTGTTAGGTACAACAGTAGGAGCTTGTGGAGGCAATCCAGCCATTGGAGGAGGGTGGCCTCCGGAAGAGGAGTCCATTGATGACCTCAATGTATCTCAAAACTAGAAGGAACTCACCTGCTCGCAAGTGAGTTTTGAAAATCTGAGAATCAAGAGAATTGATATACATCCATGTAGTTCTTCAACAATCCATTTGAAAGAAAATCAGAATAAACATGCTACAAAGAAGAGTAACAAAGCAATTTTGCAAGAAGAACTGAACGCTACAGTAATTTGAAAACGAAATTTAATATCTCTTACAAATGGTTAAAGATTCGAAGGTGAAACCAAATAGAGGTTGTGCACAATGAGAAGATGAATCTTTTGACACTAAACTTGCGAGAATCAACCTTCGGATGTAGGAATTATGGCCGATGAATAGTGACGAAATCACTATTCACCCTTCTTCCTAGAGAGAAGGCAGAGAATGTTAATGTGGATTTGTAAAACTGATCCTATCATTATTCCATGTATTTCATTGTATTCACTATATTTTTTTCTCATTGTATTTCAATGCATCCCGTTGTATTCTATGTATTTTATTGTATTTACTGTCTCACGATATGGCATGAATGTATTTATAAGTTGTTTTAATTAATATAATTTATGTACTCAGATGTATTATTTAATTTCTCTAAAGATTGCTATATTTTTGGGGTATTTTTCGGTTGAGAATCTTTTTTATAACTGAAAATACAAAATTTGTGTGATATAATTGAGTTTGTTGAGTTATATTAGGAGTCTATTATGTTAATTGATTCACTTTCTATTTTAAAAACAGTGTAATCCCCTATTTCACACCGTGAATACAATCGAATACATTCGTATACAATAATCTGTCTAGCTGTAATTCCATGTTTCACTCCATAAATATAGTCGAATATACTCGAATACAACAACTGATTAGCTGGACTTCCCTGATTCACGCCTATTTTTGTTACTGTATTCATGAATACATTAGCTTAAATACATCAAATACATCTTATAACCACATAAAAAGGTATCTATAATCCGTAATATAGCAAATGATATCTATATATGGCTAATTACTACTAAAAGATAGTGCTTATGAAAATTTCTTTTGAATTTAAAAAAAAACTTCTTGTAATATTGGAGATCAGTTTGCCCCATGACTAAATTTTTATTAGCAACTTTTGTCCTAAACAAAGCAATTTAAAGTAAAATTTGATCTCATCAGAGACATTGTTAATCTTAATTCTTAAGTAATCGAATGTGATTCAAGAGGTTGACAACTTTTTACCAAAATAAATTTTTGATGCATCAATATGTTTCCTGCTATTCTTGAAACTTTCGAAAAAGCAAAAAATAATAAAAATCCACTATACATAATTTTTTTAATAGTACTCTTTCGCTTTTGTTTTTCTACAGTTATCTACACTTTTTTTCTTGGTGAAAAAGATAAATTTGCAATAAACATAATTAACGTAGCTACAGGGAGGTAGATGCAAAGTCATCCATTTCAGAGTTATTTGTAACGTATGAACTAGTAGTAGAAACAACATATGCCCTATTGTGAGTATCTAGTACAAAAGGGCTAGGGGAAGCATCCATGCACATAGTGTGTATGTTTTGATTGGCAAAAGCCTGGTCTTCATCAGTCATATGTTTCTTTCTTATACGCGGGACTCCAGTTTGGTCGTTATACCAAAAGGTTTCAACAAAATCCGGTGGTTCCTCAAAAAACAATAGTGTAGCTGTTGTTGATATAGTGTATCCAGCTTTAGCTAAACCATCAGCCACCTCGTTACCCTCCATGTAGGTGTGCTCCACGATGGCATTACGCAATAGGCCCAGGAGGTACCTACAGTCAGTTAGCATAATGCATATTATCAGAATGTAGCAGATGCAATACCTGTACAACATCAATGTTCACTTCTAGGGGCACCAGATTTTGTTTAAGAGCCAGTTCCAGTCCCAAGTATAGTGCACGTAATTCTGCTTGGATGGCAGTGATATTTTCCAAGTTATCAATAAACCCTATGATCCAACGACCCTGGCTATCACATATAACCCCTCCCATACCTGCAATGTTGGTTGATGAAGACCTAGCCCCATCATTATTTAGTTTATAGAAATTGGGCTTGGGTGGTATCCAGGTAATATATTGCAGGACATAGTTCCTTTTTTGTATGTATTTGGCAGCCAAGTAGGTGTATTCTAACACACTATTCATTATTTGTCTAAGAGATAGAGCCCTTTTTACATTGTTAAAAATGTTATGGTTTCTACTTTTCCAAATATGCCATAATGTGTAAGCTGTAAATGTTTTCGCATTAATAAGATGAGGCATTGAAAATTTATTTCTGTTGATTAGTGGATCTAGCCATTGATTGGGTGACTATGAGGTAGCATGAAGTTAGTAGTGCTAGTCATGCCCAGTTGTTGCCATATGTGTACGATGGTTGGACAATGTAGAAATAGATGAGTAGTAGATTCAGTTTGTGTGTGACATAGTGTAAAAAGATCATTTTGAATTATGCCATTTGGTGTAGGTATTTAGAAGTTGGTAATTTATTGTGCGGGAGTAGCCAAAGGAATGTTTGCAATTAGGTGGTATTTGTATTTTTCAAATCCAATTGTAGGGAGATAAGTCTACAGGCAAGACAGACTCATATTGAAGAAGCTTTAAGTACAGGGAATTGGCAGTGAAAGCACCATGAGTTGAAAGGCCCCAATATATAGTGTCCACTGTGTGTGTATATTGGGACACAGATCCTATTAATAGTATTTAACTTAATCTTGAGCAGTTGGTGTCCAACTACTTTTCCAAATACTTTAATTATTATAGAATTTTTCTATGGGGCGTATAAGCTTGATTTCTTTGCAGCTGTTAACGAAATAAAGTTGTCAAGGTCGTTGTCAGTTGATGTTTCATTTGTAAGGTCCCCTCTGCTGGAAACCTCTGATGTATTGGAAATGTATGTCGGTGTATAGGTGTTAGATGTGAGTGTTTGAAGGAAGGATTTTGCTGTGGTGGTCGTAGTATGGTTGTCAATTTGCATAGGATGGAGATTGGGTGGATCCATGATTGCTACAAGGACTAAAACTAGTCCACGGAGTATAAAAGCGGAAGAGTAATATTCAAAACTTCCCTTTATATATAAAACTTTTTACTTTTTACGTTGAAATATAATATTATTTAAAATAAAAAATAAACCTATAGATTTAAAATTGGTAAGAATTGGGCCTTACCACCAAATCCTTTAAGTAAAGATCTTTGATTCGAGCCCTAGAAATGAAAAAAATCATGGCAAGAAGTATTTTTTCTTTTAATAGATCTTATTTGAGACACATTCAAATTAGTCGAGGGCTCAATACAAATACCAAATATCGGATAAAAAAACTAAAAAAATAAAATAAAATTAGGGGGCCCCAAAATTTTGGGCATAAAGACTTTGCTTTAGCCAATTTACCCTCTATCCAGCCTTGACTCTATCACGGCGGAGCAAATCTCATGCATGTTGCGGCACATCACTAACAACATAAAACAACATTATGCATCATGTATTATTTATATGAATTGCATAAAGAAGACTCTACAATATTGATGCATTATAAAACTCAAATTTTATAACAATCATATTCTTCAAGTGTCCCATAAACTAGATGTATAAGGTTAAAATCGGGCTTGCCTAATTTTGTACGGCGGACTGAAATAGGGATGGTAGATCAAGGCTTGGCCTCGGTTATGTCGGACCATAGTACAAATATAGATTAGTAAGCTCGTAGATCGATGGCCGATCAAGATCAAGACCGAAACAGGAAAGAGGTCGAACGAGATCGAAGGATACCTCCTTGGTCGAATAACACAAAGCCGAGATATCCGTGATCGGACAAAGATCGTGGTGGAAATCTCAGCACGTATCAAGTCTGGACCGATTATTTATCCCATCATGGGATTTACTTCCATAATTAAAATTATATCCTAAATAGGATTACTCTACTATATAAAGAGGATTCTAATCATTTGTAAGACATCTTACGTTCACTCGTACCAGAGCAATACAATGCTCTCTATATTTACTCTTTGATTTACATACTCTTTTTTATCAGTTATTGTGTTTCTTAACTAATTTGGACATCGATTAGTTCGAGGATACCAAGTTCGAGGGCTGAATCACGTTTCAAGTCTGGTTTGCTTTATTTTATTATCAACTTCTATCATTAACCTTTGCATTTATTAATTGATATTAGGTGAAATAACGTATGCTTAAAACCGCATTATAAGTTTAATTGTTATCCCATTTTTACGGTATACAGTTTGGTGCCTACAGTGGGGCTAAGGATAATAGTGATTGCCCGGTATTAATTCCCATAACACACATTGCTTTATGCTTGTTCTCGTAAGTCTCTTTGGTTTCAGGAATCAATATGTCAAACTCTCAAGTACCACACACTCACATAGACAATGACCTTGGTCTTCATGGCGAGAATGAAAACATAGCTGCCCAAGGTAACGGAGTACCCCAGTCAACCCCGATGGATTTTCGACCGTGGACCCAATCGACGTCAGCTCCCATTTTGCCATTAATGGAAGTTTGGGCGCCGATCCTGGAAACAGCATCCGCAGAGATGCTCGAAAATGCACAGTGCGGTGAAGAAGGCGGGATTAGCCTTCGAATGATATTCAAAATGTTGCAGACTCAAAAAGTAGGAATAGCACAACTCCAAAATTAGAATCGAGCGCCAAGCAGGATCGAGCCCGAACCCTCACTAGAAGTTGTTCACGGAACCGAACCAGTTTTGGAGAAGCCAAATGAGAACGAATCGGGGACTGACCCCACGATTATGAAGATGTTTGAAGAACTCACAAACGTATCGAATCGGGGGAGAAGGAGATTGAGGAAAACGTCAAAAAGGTAGAAACGTACAACTCCTGAGTTGATCAAATTTCGGGGGTACCATCGATATTAGAAGAACTAGATTCTAAAAAGTTCGTGCAAGACCCTTCCCCCTAGTTCGGCCCCGAAGCCAATCCCCAAGAAGTTCAGTATGCCCGATCTTCCCAAGTATAACGGGATGACCGATCCGAATGAACACGTCACCTCGTATAGATGCGCCATCAATAGAATTGACTTGGAAGATGACGAAATTGAATATGTGATATTGAAAAAGTTTGGGGAGACTCTATCAAAGGGTGCTTTAATATGGTATCATAACTTAACCCCTAATTCTATTGATTCGTTTGGTATGCTTGAAGATTCTTTTATAAAGGTACACGCCGGAGCCATTAAACATGCAATGAGGAAGTCAAACATTTTCAAGGTAAGGCAGATAAATAACGAGATGTTCAGGGAATTCGTATCTCGGTTCCAAACGGAGAGAATGGATTTGCCTCCGATCATCGATGATTGGGCTGTCCAAGCTTTCACTCAAGGTCGCAACACTCGGAGTTCCATAGCTTCACAACAGTTAAAGCAAAGTTTAATTGAGTGCAGGGCTGTCACTTGGGCCGACCTACATAATTGATATCAGTCGAAGATCAAGGTCGAGGAAGATCAACTAGATACTCCTTCGGGGTCCCTTTATTGTAGCAAGCCCATAATCAAAAGACATTGATCGAGAGCCAAGCTCGAATAGAGATCAATATCAACCGTACAACGGAGACTGTAGAGGCAGCGAATCTAGGCGAAGCTTCGCACGAAATGAGAGGAGAAACGTTGGAGGTCAAAATTCATGGGGGCTTGATGCCGTGGAAGATCACGTTAAATATCCAAAATCTGAATAAAGGTACGACCCCATTCCAATTCTTTCTATTTTTTCGACTAACACTTGCAGGCTATTGACAAATGTGAGCACGTAATTTTTACCTCACCAAAAATACTCTCACAAAATCAATAAATAGATTTTTTTCTTAATTGTTTATAATTTTTTTATAGAGATTTTGAAAGGAATTTTTTATAATTATCTGCATTCATTTGCATTTTTCATACATTTTTAACATTTTTAAAATCATGAGAAAAATAATCAAATATCTAAAAAAATTAATTGAATAGAATTTATAGATCTTACTGGAATTTTATGATTTAAATACATGAGTTAATTTAAATATTTAACGAAAATCACAAAACAATATGGGTCATTTTTACATTTTAGCTTTAGTTTTAAAATTAGTATTTTTCTTTCATTAGTCTTAAGTTAATTAATTATTATAATGCTATAAATAGATAATTAATTTAATTCTATAGATTAGATGTGATTTTGGATTTGGTTTAGGTTTTTTTAATTAATTTTATAGGTTAAAAATCAAGAAAAAGGAAAAAATAGCTTGGCCTAATTCCAAATTGGGTCAAAACCATTCTTCATTCGCCCAATTTCCTTAAAATCTTTTAATCTGCCCCAGCCCAACCCCTAGACCGGTCCAGACTCTTTAATAAACCAAACGGCCCCGTTTTAACTAGGAGCAATCTCGTCCGTTGGTTTCCCTTGATCGAATGGCCCGGAACTCCACACCATATGCCCTTATTACTATCCTAAAACACCCCACATACCCCTTGAAACCCTAGAGAACATATCAGAAGCCCCCCTCCCCCCGCTCGTCTCTTTCATTGCTGATGTCTGCCACCCGTCGGAAATCCCCCATGGCGGCGGCGACACTCCAAACACACCCAAAATCGCGCCCTATACTCTTGATTCTCCCCTATCCTCAAATCCCATAACCGTTTTCCCAAAATCCCCACTAAACTCGACCACCTTCAGATCTAAAAATAAAAAAAAACTAATAATTCCCCTCTTCTAATTTCATTGGCAATACCAACTCGATTTGGTCTAGAACTTACGTTAATCGATTTCTCTTGACAAGAGCAATCAATTGAAGTTAATTTTAGTGTATTTCAAATCTCGCCGGATTTACTATGTCCAGGGACCCCTCTCCCCCCCACAAGGTAAATCTCGCACCTATGGGTCGCTATAACTATCCAAGATGACATTCGAAACTGGAAGGAGAAACAAACCCATCCGGTGGACTGCCTAGCGGAAAGTCCTACGACACAGGAGTGGGATTCTCTAAAAAGCCAAGGTCGTGGGTGGCCAAGAGGGCCCACTTGGAGACATGGGATCTCAGCAGGAAAGGCCAATTCAACACTGGCCGGCCAAGCTTCGTCGCCTTCATCATTCTTCGAATCATTTCTGGTAAAAAATCAGTATACCCTCCTCTCTTGTTCCTTTGTTTTTTTTTTCTGTTTTGAAATCATTAGTTAGGATTTAGCTTTTGATTTGTTTGTTAATTGATTTTGACTGTTTAGTTTAATCGTATGTATTTAGGATAATCGAATCATTTTTAGTTAATTAAGTAATTTGGTTTGGATTTAATGTTAGTTTTTCTATGTTTCGTTTAAGCTTAATCACTGATTTTTACTCATTAACAAGTTTAATTTCATTACTCGTTTTAGTTAATTTCAATCATACCCTAACCTCATTGCATCTATCATTGTCACAATAATTAGTTTTAATTGTTCAAATCAGTCGTTTTCTTTTATTTGACCTTCAGAGCTGCTTTGATTTTGGGCTTAGTGGTGTGCTGGGTTTGACAATAGAAGGCCCATTTAGTTTGGGCCTAAGCTTGTCAGTCATTTGGCCTAAGTCTTGAATAATTGGGGTAAATATAGGGACCTTGCAGGGTAGTTTAGGAATTGAATTTGAAAGAATCTTATCTATAACTGCTTGAGAAGGTTTTAGAATATAGATAAACGACTAAAATGTAATAAAACAACTGAATTAAATCAGATTTTGGGATTAAAAGGGTTAAAATCAGAAGAAAGAGGGTTAGAAAAATATTACTCCCTCCGTTTCATATTAAATGAGGTAGTTTGACTCGGCTCGAAGTTTAAGAAAAAAGAAGAAGATTTTTGAAACTTGTGGTCTTAAAAGCTTAAGGGGTTAAAAGTTTGTGGGGCCATGACATTTGTGTGACTATAAAAACTTCTCATTAAGGGTAAATGAGTAAAATGAAAGAGTTTAAAGTTGAATTATTTCCAAATTTAGAAATGTGTCATTTATTTTGGAATAGACTAAAAAAGAAAGTACCTCACTTAATATGAAACGGAGAGAGCAGTAAATATCTGAATGAACGGTTGTCAATTTCTGTTAAAATGATGTTTTTCCCCTAAATTTTAGGGGCTGCATTCATCAGAATGATTCCCTCACCCTTTTCCTATATAAGACCTCACCTTCCTTCACACACACACACACACATTCCTGCATTTTTCATAGATATTCAGCTTAAATCATCTTTACTGTTACAAAATTCTGGAATTTCAGAATACATATCAGAAAACTAAAAAAGAAAATCTTCTGGTTAAGCTATTGGTTGAATTTGATTTCTGGTTACATTGGCTCAAAAAATAAGAGATTCATTCTCTCTTCTCCTTGTTGTTTTGCTGTGGTTGTATTTTTCTTATTTGTGAAGTTCAGCTGTCCTTCATTTTTGCTTGCTTGCTGTTTGTTTTGTCAAGTTTTAGTTGATCCAGTTTTAGTTGTGCTTCTCAAATTCAGAGACTTATTTTCTTTGTTTTCTTGCTGCTGTCCAGGTATTGATTCCAACCTTTACAGATGTAATGACTTTTAAGTGCTATAATATTATGGACTTTTTAGCTTCTAGCCATCTCTGCGATTTGATGAACATGCTGTCAACATTTAAACACTTGTGTGTTTGTTGAATATCCTCCCTTGTGATTGTTTGCATTTGAGCTGAAAATTGTAACTTGAATCACCTGTTATAAATGGTCTTAACGAGGCATGTTGAGAACTGTAGGCAAGGATTGCTCATTTGCTACATTAAAATTTGCAGATTAAATCATTGTTGGACCCTATAGGATATACATCACTTTGTTCAAGCAAGGGAGGAATAAATGCCTCAGATTTGATAAAGCAACTGTAGAACTGCTTCTTTAAGTTTGAGTCTCTTAGAAACTGATGCAAACTCATGGAAATTAGAATGTTTGTTCTCAGAATAGGACTCCATTTAATAGAAATTTAGGTTTAAGTTTATTAAAGTAGAAGTCTGTAATTCAGGTTATGATTAATATTGTCATGTAATTCATCGCGTATGTTGTTTAAGACTTGTATTTTGAAGTATTTATCAATTCATAATATTGGGATCGGTTCATGAGCCCCGATCTCCTATTTTTTTTTTTTTTTTAAAAACTGAAAGTTTTATTGTTTACTTGTACTTTGAGCCAGGGAGTAGGTTGTTTGCCTCACCTAATGAACTTGTGGTTTGCAAAAGACCTGGTAGTCTACTGTATAGCAGGTTCTTCCCCTAAAAATAAAGTTTTGGGCTTCATTTGGCTCCCATTCTTTCACATGTGAGAGTGAAAAGCAAACTTATCTATATTATTATAAAAGCATAAAGCCCTTAACTAAAAAGTCAAAATACCAAATTGCCCTTTTGAATAATTAAAATACCTTACTTATCTTAATAAGAATTCTCTATTATTAATATACTAAATAAAATATTAAATAAATTCGGCGTAAATTGAAAAAAGAGGGAATCATTTATGACCATTTAGAAATGGTGTCTTTTAGGAAATGGTACCTTTTGGTTAGTCTCTTCATCCTAAAAGACGCCTATAAATATATTTATAGGATCGGTTACAATAATTTTAGAACTTATTTTAAGCTATTGATCTACAACCACAACCTATAACCAATTTTATGGTTTCTCAGATTAACATTTCCTCTATTACGGAAAAACATAGGCTTACATATGATTAAAATTTCTTATGTTTACAAAATGTTTAAAATTTCTTATTTTACTTTCGAACATAGAGTTGGAAGTGTTGTCCGTAGATGTTAAATTTACCATAATGATTTAAATATAATTGTTTGTTTATCTAAAAGTTAAATTACATATATGCCCTTCTAAACAAATTAAATATCTTACTTACAAAAATTGAAGAAAAAAGCCAAAGGTTCATGCTTTATGAACAGTCACGCCTATTAGTGGAAATACCCTACAAACAAATTTCTGTTTGGCACCATATATATTTTGACTATCCGTTTGATATTACAATTAATTTTATACCAAGACCCTTTGAGGAAAAAATGTATTGAAGTGCTTCCAATAACAAAGGCCACTCCAAAATGTGGCGTGACATATTAACAGAAAGGTAAAGATGGGTGTTATTTTGTACATGAGAGCACGTCTTCAGTTATTAAAAGGAAAAGGTTCATTTGGCAACATTGCGATCCATATTATAGATAGTTATTTTAACTTTTGTATGTCGGTGCCGGACTATATGAGATATATGAACCAGTCACTTGGCTTCGACGAGAAATAGGAAATTGCACAAGCACATATGAACGGCTAAGGTTTTTATTTTTTTACTTATGGTCTTATGATTTATTCTTGAGAAATATATATATATATATATATATATATATATATATATATATATATATATATATATATATATATATATATATATNGTATGAAAAACGAATACTGTGCTTGTGAATAATGTAGCAATATTTTCCTTTATTTTTCCCTCCATTACTTACTTCGGACTTGATTTATAGAGAGCTACGACTTCTGTTTTGAGTGAATGCTCACTATCGACTTATTTTTTTGGGAGAATGTCAAGCATTGTGTTTCTTCGTTTGGGAGGAGATTTGATTATGATAAGTTAAATTAAATGTGTTCGTGAAAATATTCATTTGATGTACTATATAGGTAAGTTAATATCATTTATGTAATTTATAATTTAAAATATATAAATATGTGTAATCATATAAATGCTACTTTCTATGGTGATTTTGTTGGAAATAACGGTTAAATTCTTAAGAAAATAAAATATGATAAAATATGGCTTTGGGGATGTTACAGTCTTAATTTACAAAT
>MU787050.1:83696-154118 GCA_026770625.1 Nicotiana glauca
TTATTATTTATTTTATTTTATTATTATCATTTTATATTTATTTTCCAAATTTTCTAGTATTTGTTCTATAATTTTTAATGGCATTTCCTAATTAATTCCCTTTTTATCTTCATTCATCCAATTAGCCAACACTGGTATTTCAGACGAGTTGGAAATATTGTAACCAAAAGTTATTTATTTTGATTTTGGAATTCTTTTACTCGGGGTAAAAATCACGTGCTCACAACTATGTTGGGATCTCCCCTCCTATATAAGGGAAATCCTTGGCACTTTGTAAAGGGACATGCTGTTGCTCCAACTATTATACATGAAATGATATCTCTCTCTCTCTCTCTCTTTTCTTACTCACTCGAGACCTTCACCCTGTTTTATTATCTTCATACTAGTTCTACATTTATTGCTTATCATTGGCCATAAAGAGCCTCTACCAATTATATCCTAACTATTAGACCTTTCCCGGTTACCCCCGATAGCTCGAGCTCGAGCCCAGGCATCGACCTCGAGGTCCCTCATCGGTCAGTTAGAGGCCCAAATAGCCAGCCCCTTGGTTTGATTATAAGTCTGCTTTAGTTTGTATTTCACCGTTAAACTTCATACATCTAGCATCAACTGCTTAAACAACTAGCATAAAAATAGATCACATATTTTTAGAGTCCCATTAAAAAATTTAATTGTCATTACTATTTTTACGGTAAATAGTTTGGCAGCCACCATGGGACTAAAAATAATAGTGATTATTTTCTTGTTGGGTTCGTTACACAATTCAAGTTATCTTTTACACTTTTTCTTTCCAAGATCTTCGATTTCAGGTCAAAGTATCTAGCTCAGTGAACAGAGTGGAGAACAACAACCTCGAAAATGGCAAAGAGAAGTACATGACTACTCTGGATGTCGGTGCACCGCCGAACTCAACCAGGGCGAAAGGGGAGACTCTCCGTCATAATGTCCACATGATTACTGGAGGAACCAACATTCCCCAAGGGCCCGTGTTAAAACGGGCAAGAACGTCCATCACAGAAAAGGGACCGACCCGAAACCGCGTACCCGAAGATAAATCTAGCTTTACCAGGTGCCGTTGGCAGAGGTACAACGATGTCCATCCCTCCATTTCATGAACGTCTATGGAAATAAAACCGAATGTAGTTGTTCACCTGGTTGGTCGATCATTGGGGCGAATCTTTGGCATTTGTCGCATTTGCGGACGAATTCGTTGGTGTCCTTCTCCATGCTGTCCCAATAATAGCCTGCCCTAATTATTTTTCGAACCAAGGAATCAACACCGAAGTGATTTCCGCAGGTGCCCTCATTGATCTCTCAGAGCACATAGTCTATCTCTCCCGGCCCTATACGTACTGCTAGGGGTCCATCAAAAGTTCTTCTGTAAAGAGTTCTATTTTCCTCGAGTGAGAATCTAGCCGCTTTGGTTCGCAGTCCTGCCTTCTAAATAATTGATATATTTATTTCTTGAATACAATGTTAGTTTAGTGGAGTTGATCTCGGCATGGCCTTCCTTGATCACTAATTTGGATAATTGAACTACAGATCCATGGAGCATGTCATCTTCCTTGACAGACGATCCAAGGTTTGCGAGGGCATTAGCTTTGCTATTTTCCTCTCGAGTTATGTGGACCAGAGTCCATTGTTTAAAGCGGTGCAATGTGACTTGAATTTTGTCTAAGTATCATTGCATCCTGTCTTTTAGAACCTCGAAGCTCCCATTTACCTGATTTACCACTAGGAGGGAGTCACATTTTGCTTCAATGACTTCAGCTCCTAAGCCTTTGGCCAGTTCCAGACATGCAATCATAGCCTCGTACTCGGGCTCATTGTTAGTTGACCTTGCGGTTTTTATAGATTGCATAATACGACTGCCAATAGGTGGTCTTAGAATTATGCCGAGCCCATACCCTGTTACGTTTGAATCGCAGTTAGTAAATATGGTCCATATCCCGAAAGATATGCCTATTTTTAACAAATGTTCTTTCTTGAGTTCGGGTACGAGGGAGGGAGCAAAGTCAGCTACGAAGTCTGCCAAAATTTGAGACATGATAGCCGTTCGGGGCTGATATCTGATATCATATCCCCCGAGCTCGATAACCCATTTGGCCAACTGGCCCGATAATTCGAGTTTTTTCAATATGCTTCAAAATGGATATGTTGTTAAAAATATGATGGCATTGGAAGTATGATTTCAATTTTCGAGATGTAATTATTAATGCAAGAGCTAGTTTCTCCA
This sequence comes from Nicotiana glauca, assembly GCA_026770625.1. Lineage (NCBI taxonomy): Eukaryota > Viridiplantae > Streptophyta > Magnoliopsida > Solanales > Solanaceae > Nicotiana > Nicotiana glauca. Next base: position 85,933 of record MU787050.1, read on the forward strand.
GGTGCGGATACCTGGTTTCGGCATTGCCTAGGGTTTGACTTACATAATAAACAAGGAATTGCATACCTTGTTCTTCTCGAATAAGTACACCACTTACTGCTATCTCGGATACGACCAGGTATAGGTACAATGTCTCATCCTCTTTTAGGGCACGGAGCAAAGGCGGGCTTGTTAGGTATCGTTTCTATTCCTCTAAAGCACGTTGGCATTCCGGAATACATTTAAAATTGTTTTTCTTTTTGAGCAAGGAGAAGAAATGGTGACTCCTGTCCGACAACCTTGATATGAACCGATTGAAGGCTACAATACACTCGGTCAGTCGCTGTACGACCTTTACGTTATTTACCACCGTAATTTCTTTGATGGCTTTGATCTTATCGGGGTTCATCTCGAGTCCTCTATTCCATACCATGAAACCCAAGAATTTGCCCAATCCTACCCCAAAGGTGCACTTCTCGAGATTGAGTTTTGTGATGTAACTTCTGAGGATATCAAATGTTTCCTGCAAATAAGTCAAATGTTCCTCAGTGCACATGGACTTAACTAGCATGTTGTCAATATAAATTTCCATGGATTTTCCTATTTGATGTTCAAATATCTTATTAACTAGGCGCTAGTATGTGGCCCCTACATTTTTTAGCCTGAAGGGCATTACATTGTAACATTACGTACCATACTTCATGATGAACAAAGTCTTTTCTCTATCCTCGATGTTCATCTGAATTTGATTATACCTCGAATAGGCATCGAGAAAAGTGAGGGTGTCATGGCCGACTGTGGCATCGATCAAACGATCGATGTTGGGCAGTGGGAACGAGTCTTTTAAGTATGCCCTATTTAGATATTTATTATCTACGCACATTCTTAGTTTATTTCCCTTTTTAGGAACTATTACCACATTGGCCAACGATTCGGGATATTTTAATTCCCTAATTGACCCTATCTTAAAGAGCTTCGTTACCTCATCTTTGATGAACGCATGCTTTATCTCAGACTGGGGTCTCCTTTTTTGCTTCACCGGTTTGTATCTGGGGTTGATGCTTAGTCGATGGGTAGTTATCTCCGGTGGGATCCCTGTCACGTCTAAATGGGACCAAGAAAAGCAATCGATGTTTTTAATAAGGAATTGAATGAGTTTCTTCCTGAGTTCGGGGGTTAATCTTCCGATCTAGGAGATGCTCGACCAATACGGCTTGCTCCAGCTCTTCAATGGTCAACTTTGTTATGTCCGACTCTTCGTGGACAAAAGGTTCTGGGAGCGAGAAAATCCTATTCATCATCCTCGGTGGTTTGTTGGCATTCCGACTCTTCCGAGGTGGAGTGTACAGAATTTGGTACCTCTTCACGGACCGCAAACATTTCCTTTGCCGCATGTTGCTCTCCGTATATTTTCTTTATTCCGTCCTTTGTTGGAAACTTTATCATCTGATGCAGGGTTGATAGTACCACCTTTATGTTGTGTATCCATGGTCTACCGAGCAAGGAATTGTACCTTGTATCACCTTTAATGATGTGGAACCTAGTATCTTGAACTGCATCAGATATGTTAACCGGGAGGGTGATTTCTCCTTCTATTGCTTCACCGGCCATATTGAAGCTGTTGAGGATTCGGGAGGTATGTACGACCCGATCGAGCAATCTGAGCTGTTCTACCACTATCGATCTAATTACGTTTGCCGAGCTACCTTTATCTACGAGTAAACATTAAATTTGGATGTTATTTAAGAGAAATGAGATTAACAGCACATCGTTGTATGGATGAGACAGAGTCTGAAAGTCTTCTTCGCTAAACGCGAGGATGTCTTCAGATGCCCGGCCCCGGGTTTCTCCTTGTGTTGCCTCAGAAACCTTTATTTACTTAGTTATGGGCCCCTGGGGAACGTCGGTCCCCCCGATAATCATATGAATGATGTGCTGATGTTTTCCCATTTCGCTTCCCTCATTCACCTATCTCTCTTCCCTGGCGATGTTTTTCCGAATGTTTTGTTGATTTTCTCGGCGTATACTCTTGTTGGTGTGGGAACTTTCGCCAATGTGTTGAGTTCTGCGTGAGACCACGCCCACGGGAATTTGTTCTGGTTCATTCTCAGGGTTTCGTGGTGGTACACCAACACCTGGAACATCCATACCATTCTCTCCATGGTCTCCAAGATTATTGTTTCTCATTCATTAAGAGCTCTTGTCGGTAAAGTAGATCTAGATCGAGAGAGAGAATTGGCTTCTCGAGAATCCGCTGGAGTCAGATCAGTAGGGGAGTTCACATCACGTGTGTTTACTGATTTAGACATTTTGACCTGAAATCAAAGACCTTGGACAAGAAAAAGTGTGAAAGGTAACTTGTGTATGGAGTGAACCAGCAAGAAAATAATCACTATTATTTTTAGCCCCACGGTGGGCGCCAAACTGTTTACCTTAAAAATGGTATTTACAATTAGATTTGATTTTGTAGTTCTAAAAATACGTGATCTATTTTTATGCTAGTTGTTTAGGCAATAGATGCTAGGTGAGAGAGTATTAAATAAGATAAGACCTTGTAGGTAGTATAATAATCAAACCGAATGGCTGGAAATCTGGGCCTTGAGCTAGCGTATACAGGGCCTCGAGGTCGAGTCGGATGCTGGGCTAAAGGCAATCGATGGAGGAATAATAGTTATGATAGCTTTAATGGAAGACTTTTATGTCCAATAATGAGCAATAAATGAAGAACAATAAATAGAACACAATGGATATAAGCAATAAATGTAATTAATGAGATCAAGAGAATATGTTAAGTTAGAGAATCGAGAGAATGTTCTTGTATATTTAATATCGTGTATCCGATACACTATAAAATGACAAGAGTCCCCTTTATATATGAGGGAAAATCCCAATATAGTACAAATGCATTTATTGCATGGGGTAGCTGGTACAACCACTCAATCAGTCTGGTGCAGGCTGTCACTATTTGCGCATGCATTTCTAGAAAGTACTACTCGTAAGTAACTTCCTGCTTATATACGACCAGTACCGGTTCGTTATGCCCCCACACTGGGTATGAAGAATCCCTAAAGACATCGAACACCAGACTATTCTCCGGATCCTTCGAGATGAGATTACGCAATGCTTTGTCGACCATAAAATTGGTCTTCCCAATTTTAGCTGCATATATGCAACTAACAAACATCAAGATTCAAATCAGAGTCCGCATGAAAAACCAGCCAATACTCAAGATTGAGTTCCAAATGACTGATAGATACGAATCTTGTAACTCGTAGCTGATAAGCTTAGTTAGTCTTTTTCATTTTGATTTTAGTGTAATAAGGAGCTCAGCAAGCTGTAACAACAACATTAGTGAAATAACAGCTTTTGTGGTAGTCCCAGCTACCACAACTTTCAGAACTACACTGACCTGTTTCCTTTATAGCCAAGGATACGTAGGTATCCTATGAAGCAAAGTTCAGTCAGACTTTTTCAAAATGCTTCCCATGGAGTATCAAACGGGCAATAATTGTTCATATTTCCTCACTTTATCTTTCCCCGAAACTTCTTCATGTTTCCGAACAAAGAGGGGCAGCTGTGAGCACGTAATTATTGCCTCACCAAAAATACTCCCACAAAATCATTAAATAGGTTTTTTTCTTAATTGTTCTTAAATAATTTTTATATAGATTTTTAAGGAATTTTTTGTAATTTTCTGCATTTTTCATGCATTTTTAACATTTTTAAAATCATGAGAAAAATACAAAAATGTCTAAAATATTTTATTACATAGCATTTCTATATCTTAACGGCATTGTAATATTTAAATACATGAGTTAATTTCATTATTTAACGAAAATCACAAAAATCGGTCATTCTTACATTTTAGCTTTAGTTTTAAAATTAAATTTTTTCTTTCATTAGTCTTAAGTTAATTAATTATTCTAATGCTTGATATATATAGTTAATTTAATTCTATAGATTAGACATGATTTACGATTTGGTTTGGTTTTTTTAATTAATTTTATTGATTAAAAATCAAGAAAAAGGAAAAAAATGGTCCAATTCCGAATCGGGCCAAAACCGTTCTTCATTAGCCCAATTACCTTAAAATCTTTTAATCCACTCCAGACCGGTATTGTCTCTTTAATAAATCAAACGAACCCATTTTAACTAGGAGCAATTTCGTCCGTTAGTTTTCCTTGATCGAATGGCCCAGAACTCCACACCATATCCCCTTATAATTGTCCTAAACACCCCCACACCTCTTGAAACCATAGAGAACATATCAGAAGCATCCCACCTCCCGCTCATCTCTTTCATTGTTAATGTCTGCCACCCGCCGGAAATCGCCCACGGCGGCGACACTCCAAACACAAGCAAAATCAGACCCTATACTCCTCATTCTCCCCTATCTTCAAACCCCACAACTATTTCCAGAAAATCCCCACCACACTCGGCCAATTGCAGATCTAAAAGTCCAAAAAAACTAATCTTTCCCCCCTTCTGATTTCATTGGCAATACCAATTTCGTTTGGTCATGAACTTACGTTAATCGATTACTCTTGACAAGAGCAATCGACTGACATTAATTTTAGTTCATTTCCAAACTCGCCGAATTCCGGCCAATTCAACACTAGCCGGCCAAGCTTTGTCGCCTTCATTGTTCGTCGATTCGCTTCGTTCGTCAAATCATTTTTGGTAAAAAGTAAGTATACCATTCTCTCTCGTTCCTTTGTTTCTTTCTTTTCTATTTTGAAATTATAAGTTAGGATTTAGTTTTTGATTTGTTTTGTTAATTAATTCTGATTGTTTAGTTTAATCGTATGTGTTTAGGATAATCGAATAATTTTTAGGTAATTCAGTAATTTGGTTTGGGTTCAATGTTAGTTTTCTCTATATTGTTTAAGCTTAATTAGTAATTTTTGCTAATTAACAAGTTTAATTTCATAACTTGTTTCAATTAATTTCAATCATACCCCAACGTTATTGCATCTATCATTCTCACAATAATTAGTATTAATTGTTCAAAATCAGTCAATTTCTTTTATTTGACATTATGAGCTGCTTTCATTTTAGGACTTAGTGGTGTGCTGGGTTTGACAATAGAAGGCCCCTTTAGATTGGGCCTAAGATTGCCAGTCATTTGGCCTAAGCTTGAATGATTGGGGTAAATACACGCACCTTGCAGGGTAGTTTAAGAATTGAATTTGAAAGTATCTTATCTATAACTGCTTGAGAAGGTTCTGGAATAGATATAAAGGACTAAAATGTAATAAAATAACTAAATTAAATCATATTTTGGGGTTAAAACGGTTAAAATCAAAAGTAAAAGGGTTAGAAAAATATGTGTAAATATCTGAATGGACAACTGTTCAACAACTGTCCTTTTTCTGTTAAAAAGATATTTTTTTCCTAAATTTTCGGGGCTGCATTCATCAGAATGATTCCCTATCCCTTTTCCTATTTAGCACCTCACCTTCCTTCACTCACGCACACACTAATTCCTGCATTTTCAGATATATTCAGCTTAACTAATCTTTACTTTTACAAAATTCTGGAATTCCAGCTCCCTAATTTTAGAATACATACAAAACAACTAACTAAAAAAAATCTTCTGGTTAAGCTGTTGGTTGAATTTGATTTCCGGTTACATTTTCTCAAAATATCAGAGATTCATTCTCTCTTCTTCTTGATGTTTTGCTGTGGTTGAGTTTTTCTGGTTTGTGAAGTTCAGGGGTGCTTCATTTTTGCTTGTTTGCTGTTTGTTCTATCAAGTTTTAGTTGATCCAGTTTTAGTTGTGCTACTCAAATTCAGAGACTTATTTTCTTTGTTGTCTTGCTGCTGTCCCACGTATTAATCCAACCTCTAAAGATTTAATGACTTTTAGCTGCTATAATATTATGTAATTTCTAGATTCTAGCCACCTATGTGATTTGATGAACATGCTGTCAACACTTAAACATGTTACAACCCATATTTAAGTACGTTAGTTCATACCGTAAGGTAGTAAACATTAGTCCATGAAGATATTATCTTTAAGATGATAAGAAGTTAATCCTATTGGTCTTAAATGTTACAATGGTGTATAAGGGTGGTTAACAAGTATAAAAAGTTAAACGAATCAAGGATGTTGTAACCCGTATTTTTGGGTAAACCTAGATGTGCTTAATATACTAAAAAGATTGTGTTTTAAGGTATTCGAATCATATAATATCCGTATCATAAGTGTTGAAGTCAAACGAGTTATGAAGCAAAAGTTGACAAAAGTTGTCGCCGCTTATGTTCATAATTTTACTTAAAATTTAGGTCAAATGTTACTAAGCTTTTCTCCCAATTTGCTTGGAATTACAGGGTGACCCACACACCAAATTGAGTATCCATGAGTCTAGTTTCCAACGCAATAAACCATTTATCTATACGACTCGGAGTAGAGAGTAATTTGCATTTTTGCGAGACTGCGCCAAACAGCTCTTTATGGGGCCCACATAGGCGGTTTAAGGCATATGAATATATATAAAATTCCAAAACCCCATTTTAAGTCATTATTTTTAAGTGTATTTGAAATTATAGTCCTTGAAACATTCTCTCAAGTTTCTTTCATGATCCAAGACCCAAAAAAGGGCAAAGAACACAAAATCAAGTGTCTGGAATCCCGTGGCGCTAGTAAGTTTCTTGTTCTTCTTGTTGTTGATCAATTAAATGTTGTTCCAGATCATGTGGGAGGTTTTATTAAGTGTTTTTGTTCTTTAAATAGTCCCTCAATTTTTTAATATCAACCCTAGGTGGTTTCAAGTCTTCTAAAGTCATTCTAGTACCGAAAAACCCTAATTGATTGCTAGTTTCGCTTCCTTGTACTTATGACAGCATTGAAGGGATATTTCGTGGAAAATTAAGATATAATTGGAGTTGTTATTTCTATTTAAACGTAAGGAACCACTTACTCTATATGTACTTAAGATTATCCAAGTTGCGGCTAAGTCATTGAAGCTAGAACTTGTGAAATATATATTGAAATGCTTGGTTGTAATGTTGTTGGTCGGTGGACTATTTTGAGAGGCTCAATATGAATATTATTGATGTTGTTTGGGATATTTGGTGATTGTTTTGACTTGTGGGAAGTCACATAATTAGGGAGGTGATGTTCGTTTTACCGTAAAATAGGTTGCGGTTGATACATAATAGTTACGACGCTTAAACGGTAACAATAGTGTAATTTCTCCTATTGTAGACTAAGGGGTCGTGAAATTTGCATAGCTTGAGGTTGGGCAGTTTATACAAGGTATGTAAGGCTATCCCTTTCCTTCTTTTGCTGGACTCCGATTGTACATAATGTAATGAACGAGCTTCCAAAGATACTATACTTTTCGAAGATAGCAATACATACATTGTTTGCATTCTTATGGAGCGATTGATGTTGATGTTTCTTCTCTTATTCTTATGTTATCACTGTTGTTGGTACTTTCTTATTCTTATAAGATTCATGATGAATACTTAGTCCTAATAACGTGTATAGAGGATACCGACCTTACGTCACTCCGAAAGGTTCAGAATATTATCCCAATGTGTCCAACATGCATTATATATATGTATCTATTTTACTCTATCGAGCCATGCTATGGATGGCTGGGTACGACACCTATTGTGCTACCACTGATCAGTTAGGTTGTACCGAGCTCCATGTGGCCAGGAACGCTCTACCGAGCCTTTTGATCGCCAGGTACGTTTTTACCGAGCCTATTACTGCTGGGTACGATATGATGATGATGATGATGCTCACAGAGGTTTATTTTTTATAAAGTTATATATATATATATATATATATATATATATATATATATATATATATATATATTTGTATCATGCATTTTATGTCAGTAGCCCTCAGAGGTACCCAGATCTTATAGGTTGTATATTCTCTATCCCTATTTATATTACTGTTCAAACTTATGCTTTCTTGCCTTGAATACTCAGTATATTATTCGTACTGACGTTCTTTTTATTTTTGGACGCTCCATATCGTGCTACATGTCCTGATAGATGGGTAGACGTAGCTCCCCTACCACTATAGGCTGCCCAGTTCAGTAGTTATTGGCGAGATGTCGTCTTCAGTCTTGCTGTGGATATGGTATGTATTTTTGTTATAGACATTATGGGTATATCGGGGCATTTTTCTGGCAATGTTGCAGCACTTATGTTCCTTAGAGGATAGTACACAAGTGTCGACTGATGTATAGTTTGGTATGCCTTGTCGACTGATTTTTGTTGTATAGACTTTCATGGCAGCGTGGTAGCTCGTACTTTATATATAGTTTATTGACTGTTTGTTCATCCCATGTTATGTATGTTCATGCCATTATCTTTCATTGTTGGTTGGTCATGATCTATGTCTACCATTTATATTAATCTCGTCAGCCCTTAAAGATAATAAGGACGGTTAGATAAAATATACGTTGGTGCTCGGCAAATGTGGCCCGGGTGCTAGTCATGACCCTCCAGTTTGGGTCGTGACAAAACACTTGTATATTTGTTGAATAACCTTATATACGAGTAAAATAGGATAGCCTAATCTTATGATCATTATGTCTTTCCATAGCTTCACCTCGAAGGCTCGGGGGTACAGCTCGAGGTTTCGACCTCAATATTTTTTTATGTCCGACCTCGGGCCAGAATAAATTTATGGTTATCATGGAAAAATGAGAAGTTCCCTAGGCACGTGGTCAAAGCTGACAACATTTACATGAATAGTACCAGTTTGTACCAGACTGCGGAGTAGCTGTACCGGCTATATTTCTTTGTAATAAATGCACATGTACTATGTTGAGATTCCCCCTCATATATAAAGGGGATCCTTATTTTTTTATATATACGACACATACAAGACATTGAATACAAGAACATTCTCTGCTATCTAACTTAAATACATTCTCCCTTGATTTTATTATTTACATTTATTGCTTATGTTTATTGTGTTCTATTAATTGTTCTTCATTTATTGCTCATTATTGATCATAAAGAGCCTTCATCAAAGCTCTCAAAGCTGTTAGTCCTTCATCGGTTATCCATAACTTAGTATCGAGCTCGACCTTGAGGCCCCGTATAACCAGGCTCGAGTCCCCGAGTCTCAGCCGCTCAGTATGCTTAGACACACAATTTTCAAGTTCCTATCTTATTTCCTAGTCTCATACTTATCATCTATTGCCTAACAACTAGCAAAAATATAGATCACATATTTTTAGAACCACAAAATCAAATCTAATGTAATTACCATTTTCAAGGTAAACAGTTTCGCGCCCACCGTGAGGCTCAAAATAATAGTGATTGTATTCTTGCTGGTTTACTACATAACACAAGTTATCATTCACACTTTTTCTTGTCCAAGAATCTTTAATTTTAGGTTGAAATGTCTAACTCAGTAAGCACACATGAAAACAACGGTCATAACGACCATGAAGAAAATGACAAAGCTGTTCCAGATATTTGTGTACCACCACGAAACCCTGAGAATTAACCAGAACTGATCCCCGTGAGCATGGGCTCACGCGATGCCCAAAACATTGGTATCGGCTTCCATATTAATAGGGGTCCACACCAATAAAATCAACAGGGAACTCGAAGAAATACCGCCCGAAAAGAAAGAGCTGAAAAAACTCAACACATCGTTCATATGATCATTGGGGGAACCGACATTCCCCAAGGACCTATGACCAAATGGATAAAGGTTTCCACTGCAATGGAAGGGCCGATTCGGGGTCGCATGTCCGAAGACATCCTCGCATTCAGCGAAGAAGATTTTGAGACCTTATCTCGACCACATAACGATGCGCTAGTAATTTCATTTCTCTTGAATAACATTCAAATTAAATGTGTACTCGTGGATTCAGGTAGCTCGGCCAACGTAATCAGGTCTAAGGTGGTAGAATAGCTTGGTCTCCTCGGTCAGATCATACCTACCCCACGAATCCGCAACGGCTTCAACATGGCTGGCAAAGTAACAACAGGGGAGATCACCCTCCCGGTCAACATATCCGGTGGAGTTCATGACACCAACTTCCATGTCATCGGATGTAAGATGAGGTACAATGCATTGCTTGGTAGGCCATGGATACACAATATGAGGGTAGTACTCTACATCAGATGATGAAGTTTCCATCAAAGGACGGTATAAAAATTGTATATGGAGAACAACATGCAGCAAAGGAAATGTTCACGGTCCACTGGGAGGCACCAAATCCTATTCACTCTACCTCATAAGATTCGGGAGGCAAATAGACCCCCGAGGAGGATGAAGAAGATTTCGTCACTCCCCGAACCTTCGTTGCCCTCGAAGAATCGGATGCGACGAAGTCGACTATCAAAGAACTTGAGCAAGCTATTTTAATCGAACATCTCCATGATCGAACGGTATACCTGGGGAAGGGATTAATCCCCGAACTCAGGAAAAAAATCATTCAATTTCTTACTAATAACATCAACTGCTTTGCTTGGTCCCATTTAGATATGATAGGGATTCCACCGGAAATAACCACCCATCAATTATGTATCGACCCCAGATTCAAACTAGTGAAGCAAATAAAACACGCATTCATCAAAAGACGAGGTAACAAAAATCCTCAAAATAGGGTATATAAGGGAGGTAAAATATCCCGAATGGCTTGCAAATGTGGTGGCGGTTCCCAAAAAGGGAAATAAGTTAAGAATGTGCGTATATTATAAAGACCTAAATAAAGCATGCCCCAAAGATTCATTCCCGTTGCTAAACATCGATCGCTTAATCGATGCCACGGCCGATCATGAGACCCTCACCTTTCTCAACACCTACTCGACGTATAACAAAATTCAGATAAACCCCGAAGATAGGGAAAAAACTTCGTTCATCATGAAGTATGGTACATACATTTACAATGTAATGCAATTCAGACTAAAAAATGCGGGAGCCTCATACCAATACCTAGTTAATAAGATGTTCGAACATCATATAGGCAAATCCATAGAAGTTTATAGTAATGACATGCTAGTTAAGTCCCTGTGCATAAAGGACGATTTAACTCATTTGCAGGAGATATCTGACATCCTCAGAAGCTACAACATGAAACTCAATCCCAAGAAATGTCCCTTCGGACTGGGCTTGGGTAAATTCTTAGGCTTCATTATGTTAAACAGGGGAATCGAGATCAACCCTGACAAAATCAAATCCATCAAAGAAATAACGGTAGTGAATAATATAAAGGCCGTACAATGGCTGACCGGGAAAATAACAGCGTTGGGCCAATTCATATCAAGGTCCTCGGACATGAGTCATCATTTCTTCTCCTTACTCAAAAAAAGAAAAACAACTTCGAATGGACTCCAGAATGTCAATGTGCCTTGGAGGAGTTAAAGCGATATCTGACTAGCCCAACTTTGCTCCACACCCCAAAGGAGGATGAGACGTTGTATTTGTACCTGGTCGTATCCAAATTAGCGGTAAGTGGTTCGAGAAGAACAAGGTACACAATTTCCTGTTTATTACATAAGTCGAACCCCAGGAGATGCCGAAACCGGGTATCTGCATCTAGACAAATTAGCTTTTGCATTAATAAGAGCATCACAAACATTGAGACCTTATTTTAAATGCCATCATATTTGTGTTTTAACAACATACCTCTTCAAAACATATTGCATAAGCCCGAACTATCGAGCTGATTGGCCAATTGGGCTATCTAACTCGGGGGATATGACATGGAATATCAACCCCGAACGGCTATCAAGTCCCAAATTCTGGCAGATTATGTAGCCGACGTTTCACCCTCCCTCGTGCCTGAGGTAGAGAAAGAACTTTTACTAAAAATAGGCACATCTTCCAGAGTATCGACCCTGTTCACTGACGACGCCTCGAACGCTAAAGGGTCCGGGCTCGGCATAGTTCTGAAACCACCTACGAGCGGCATAATTAGACAATCTTTAAAAAACTGCAAGGTTGACTAACAATGAAGCCAAATATGAGGCTATGATTGAAGGTCATTAATTGAACAAAGGCCTAGGAGCTAAAGTTATCGAAGCAAAATGTGATTCCCTCCTGGTAGTACATCAGGTAAATGGAAGCTTCGAGGTCCGAGAAGACAGAATGCAAAGGTACTTACACAAAATTCAAGTCACATTGCACCGCTTCAAAGAATGGAATTTGATCCACATACCTCGGGAGCAAAATAGCAAGGTCAATGCCCTCGCGAACCTAGGATCATCCGTCGAGGAAGACGACATTCTCCATGGGGTTGTTATTGAGTTATCCAAATCAGTGATTGAGGGAGGACATGTTGAGATCAACTCCACTAGCTTGACGTGGGATTGGAGAAATAAATATATCAATTATTTGGAATGTGGGAAATTACCCGCAGACCCAAAAGAGTCAAAGGCCCTACGAACCAAAGTAGCCCGATTCTCACTCGATGAAAATAGAACTCTGTACAGGAGAACCTTTGATAGGCCTCTAGTAATATGTCTGGGGCCGGGTGACACAAATCATGTTCTCCAAGAAATCCATGAGGGCACCTGCAGAAATCACTCCAGCACCGATTCCCTAGTCCAAAAAGTGATCAGAGCAGGCTACTATTGGGATATCATGGAAAAAGATACCAAAGAATTCGTCCGTAAGTGTGACAAATGCCAGAGATTTGCCCCAATGATTCATCAAACCGGTGAACAACTACATTTGGTCTTGTCGCTATGGCCATTCATGAAGTGGGGAATGGATATCGTTGGACCTCTATCGACAGCACCAGGTAAAACTCGATTTATTTTATTTGTGACTGACTACTTCTCAAAATGGGTGGAAGCACAGGCCTTCGAGAAAATAAGAGAAAAAGAAGTCATTAAATTCATTTTGGGACCACATTATGTGCCAATTTGGGATTCCTTCCAAGATAGAATCCGATAACAGAAAGCAGTTCATCGGGGGAAAGTAACACAGTTCCTTGAGGATCACAAAATCAAGAGAATCCTATCGACACCGTACCACCCGTGTGCAAACGGTCAGGCCAAATCTACAAACAAAACCATCACTCAAAACTTAAAAAATAAGTTGGAAAGCTCTAAGGGAAAATGGAGAGAAATATTACCCGAAGTGCTATGTGCATATCGTACAACTCCAAAATCAAGCACAAGAGAGACGCCTTTCTCCCTGGTATATGGTGTTGAGGCTTTGATACCGGTCGAAGAGCCAAGTGCTAGATTCCAACATACCACCGAGAGCTCAAACAACGAGGCCATGACTGCGGCCCTCGAACTATTGGACAAAAAGTGTGAAGCTTCGCTGCCCAAAAACATAGGATCGAAAGGTACTATAACAGGAGAACAAATCTCCGACATTTTGTAGTCGGGGACTTAGTCCTGAGGAAAGTCACCCTAAAAACTTGGAACCCTAATGAAGGAAAGCTAGGTCAAAAATTGGAAGGACCGTACCACGTCCTCAGAGTAATCGGCAGAGGTTCCTACAAACTCGGTACCATGGATGGCGAACAGGTTTTAAGCAATTGGAATATATAGATGCTCAAACATTACTACTGCTAAGGTGTCCAATGAAAGACATTGAATCATCCCCTAGCTTGAAGACCTTGGGTTTGGGTTTCAAAGTAAATGTTGCACTCTTTTCCTTCGATGGGATTTTATCCGAAGAAGGGTTTTACCGGCAAGGTTTTAAACGAGGCAACATCTATATGCTACCTTAGGAAAATTTCACAAGTGTTCAAGGCTTCTCTTCAATCAACCTCAAACTCTGGGGGGGGGGGGGGGGCATCCCCTCAGAATATCACCTTCTAAAAGAAGTCGAGATGAGCCAAAAAGGGTCTCAGTAGGAAAATGATGTATCGGGCCAAACGGTCGAATGAACCATGTCCGCATAGAATAATTGAGCCCCTAACGGCAAAAACATGTATACTTATGGCAAGTAATTAAAGAATAGTTCCTCCTCTATCAAAATGCTTTAAACTTCAATGAAGTTTGATTCTTTCGAGTGAAATGGCTCCAAAGCCAAAAAACATCCCGAACACTCGAGGACTATTATCAAAAACTCAAAGCCATATGACCTCCTGGTCGGAAACTTCGAACTCATAAGCCTTCAATGAGGAAGCACCAAGTTTACAAAAGAATGGCTCCAGAGCCAAAAAACTTTTGATGCTTTGGGGATTATCGTCGACTATCATCCCGTTGAGCTATCAGAAACTTAAGGCCGTAAGACCCCAAGCGGGAAACCTCGAATTTGAAAGCCCTCCATGCGGCAATTATATTAAATGTAAGACCTCCATGAGGTATTATCAACAATATAAAACGTCTATAAGGCAACACCAAAACTGTAAGACCTCAAACAAGGATGAACCATACTCGTGTCAAGTAACTTATCTATAAGACCTCAAGCAAGGCATGAACCATACTTATACCAAGTAACTTATCTATAAGACCTCAAGCAAGGCATGAACCATACTTGTACCAAGTAACTTATCTATATGACCTCAAGTAAGGCATGTTAAAATTTGTAAGACCTTACAAAAGGCATAATCCCGATACAAAGTTAAGGCTATATATCAAAACTCATAAGACCCTTAAAAAGGTATACCCTCGATATAGACGCCGAAACTACTCAATTCGGGGACTAAAAGGCTCTGACCAAATACAGTGACTACGGTCACAAGGTTTACCAGCCAAACTAATGCAACTCAAGGACGCGTGACCGTCGCAATAAAACAACAGAATCTCAATTAATTCAAAGGAACTTCGAAAAGAACCGGTTTATCAAGCTACCCTCAGCTTAAGCAAAAGAGCTTCGATCATATCAGCTCCAAAAAAAGGCTTTGAAATCATTCAGCCATCGAGCAAAACCTCTCGAGGTGCTCATCTATCGCTGCACAATGGCTCTCAATCGATGTTCTTATCGAACCGTCGAAGAGTGGGGCAAACATAAAAACTTCAAAAGTATTTAACGAGGGAAAAATAAAGCCTATATTAGAGGTCGTACCGACCCAATGCATAAGAGCCACTGTCGCCAGCCCATATTAGAGGTTGTACGGACCAATGCGTATGACCTACTGTCGCCAGCCCATATTAAAGGTCGTACTAACCCAATACATAAAAGCTACTGTCTCCAGCTTAAAACTAAAGGTCGTACTGACCCAATGTGTAAGAGCTTAAGGTTCATGTTGAAATTAAAAACTCAAGGGTTGATGAGCTCGATTAGCAGTCTGACTCAAAGATTGAGCCCAAAATAGTTAAAAACGCCTAAGGGCCAATGCGTAAGAACCACTGTTGCTAGCTTAAAACTAAAGGTTGTACCTACCTAATGTATAAGAGCCTAAGAGCCAACTTGAAATTGAAAAACCCAAGGGTCAATAAACTCAAGTCGAAACGTGACTCGGAGGCGAAGCCCAGGTGGTCAACTTTCGGCCATTACAAACGACTTAGTGATAAGTTGGTATTTTACCAATTTATCTTGTCTTTAAACCTATACTTTTGCTATGTTAGAGTGATAAAAATCGTGTATTTACTGTCATTTACTTCTATTTTACAGGTTGTATGTGATTTAGAGGTAATGGTAAAGAAACCAAGTAAAAACAAGTAAAAAAAGAGCTAAAATGGACAATGAGAAATTGCCCAGTGGTTTACTCTTCGCGAACGCGAAGGTACAACGCGAACGTGAAGAAGCAGGTAGCTAGACCTTCGCAAACGCGATGTACACAATGTGAACGTGATGAACTTGAACCTGAACATTCGCGAACGCGATGCCTGAGGAAAGCAAACCTTTGTGAATGTGAAGGTGTGAACACGAACACGATGCCTGAGGAAAGAAAACCTTCGTGAACGTGAAGGTGTGATCGCGAACATGATGAAGAAACTGGGCGTGAAAACTGGGCAGTTCTGAAATTTCACATTTTTGACCCCAAACCCTTTAATACCCAAACCAGCTCATTTGTAAAGAATTTTTGGCAAATTTTTGGTATATTTTCAGTTCTAAGAGACTAGAGAGAACAAGGTGGAAGCAAGGGTTTTTCACACACACTTGGGTTTTGAAGATTTCAAGCTTTTGGTTAAGGATTTCTTACCCATTTATGTTTTTTTTTATTTCCTTGCTTTGTATTGAATATTTAAGTGTGTAGTATTTTATCCAACACTTGAATCTTGTTTATGAAAATATTCTTGTTTAAAGTGTGGATTAAATACCTTGTTGTGCTTATGTATTGAATGATTTTTATCCTTTTATGAAGTGAGTTATTATTTCTTTAACTATTATTGTTCTTTAATATTTCCAAAGGGATTAGCTAACCCTAGGACTCGCCCATTAACTCCAAATTAATTTTGAAAAAGATAATTTGGGTTAGGAAAGGTTAATTAACAAGAACTTGATGTGTTAACCCTTATTTTATAGATTCTACCTAGGGATAGGATTGAACTACTTATAGCTATTCCGGGTGTGCTTAATCTCTTAATTGTGTTAGGGATAATTCAGTTAGAAAGTCTTATTAGTCTTCGGAAGAAGCTAATTAAGAATTATTACCCGTGACTAATTAACATAAACTCTCTCATATTTGTAAAATCATGAAATACATTGGATCATTACTTGAGTGTAACTCCCGATGCATCCATACTTGTAGCCATTGATCATTTTATTTTCTTTCTAGGTTAGTTTACATTTCTGCATTTAGGTATAAACATTTTCTAAACCAAGTTATTAGTTTTTGGCATTGCGCGATAAGTGATAATTCTGTTACATTCCTAATCGCCTACATATTGTTGTATGTGGGATTCGAACCCACTCATAGTTGGGTAAATTATATTGTATACGACAGTGTCCATTTACTTTTTAGTAGTGGATTTGGAAGTCATCAAATTGGCGCCGTTGTCGGGGAATAATTTTGGCGTAATTTAGGTTGTTTGAGATATAATCGTAAGTGCTTTGGTAGAAACTTATGAATATTTGTGTAATTATATTTTCTTACCTTGGTCTATTTTTCTTGTTTGTTTCTTGTTTATTTTCTTATTTTTGAAAAATGGCATCATATAATAAAAATTAGTCGGATGGTAGTTGTTCATACTTTGATGACCCTTGTCCTTATTGTGGAGGACCACACTCGTGGTAAAATTGTTTAAATTCTCTCGGGGGTGGATTGCGCACACAATATCAAACCCATGAGTGGAGTATTTGTGATAAGTGTGGTTTTCAAAATGGTCATTGGGATGATTATGCATATTTATCCTTCCCTTCCCCAAACCCCGGCTATGATGATTCTATTTTTTTTGATGAAAATGATAGGGCTATGGAAATGGAAGAAGTTGAGTATGGCCAAAATGGAGAGTTCAAGCTCATGTTAGAATGCCTACTTGAAGGAGGAAACAAAGAAAAAAGTGCCTTGGAGGAGCTTTTTGAGAATAGTCTCCAAAATGACTTGGCACTTGCAAGCTTGCATTCACAAATGGGAGAAATGAGAAGATGATGCTCATGTTGGAGACCATTCTTGAAAATGAGGAGAAGCATAACTTTGCACTCGAGGACTTGAAACAAGGCTTGGCTCACAATGATGAACATATCCACATTTTGGAAGATCAAATGAAAATATTGGTTGTGGCTCACTATGCCCACCAACTTGAGAGTGTGGAAGGAAGTCAAGAAGAGTCCGATTTCGAGGAAGAAAGCGGGCTCTACTTTGGGGAATCAAGAATTGAACATCCGCTAACCGACTCCATGAGTGTTAATGATGCCAAGAAAAATATGGAAGTAGAGTCAACAGGTGTAAATGAAAATTTGGTTGATATTAACTCTAGTTTGGGGGAAAAAGAGGATGTCAAAATTCGAGAAAAATTGCAAGTTGGAAGTTTGAAGTCACATTCCAAGTATTTTTCAACATTGGAAGTGTGTGGTGATATGGAAATTGAAATACACGGAACAATAAAGGAATGCGAGGAGGAAAAACTCATACCATACATCCTACAATTTGAGAGAACAAGAAAGCAAAATGACATTCCTCACATGAGAGCCAAGAAGTGCAAAATGAAGAATTTAAGGCTTGGCTTGATCATCGACTTACCACCCCCATCGCTCTTGGTCACAAGCTTGATTCCAAGCTAGGTGCCTGGTTCACATCATCCAAGTGGCGATAAAAGTGGTAAATTTGACTTGCGTCGTGCTACAACATTAAATGCGGCGCTTGGTGGGAGGTAAACCATCGTGTTTTTTTAAATTTTTGGTCATTTTTCAAATTTTCTTTTTTAAAATAGCGTAGAAAATTATTTGTGACTAATCTGCCAAGTTTTAGATTTTTTGGAGTTGATTTAAAAAGGTCGGAGTGGTCCAGAGAGCCAAAACCAGTAGCTTCCAGAACTGTAGAAGTGCAGAAAAAATAACTCATCGCGTTCACGAGTAACATATGCGTTTGCGCAGGTTTAGTAAAGTCTAACTCTTCATGTTCGTGTGAATAGGCATTGCGTTCGCATGCTTTAGCAGTGTTTACCCTTCGCGTATACGGACAACCATCGCGAACGCGCAGGGTCAGGTAATTTAAAAACATAAAAGCCTACTAGAAACGAAAATTCACCCCCTTTGCTCAAACAGCAGTTCCCTCTACTCCTTAAGCCCCCCAAAATCAAATCATCCATAATCTTCAAGTCATTTGCGAATTTTCCATCTCCACTCTTAAGTAAATTCCCCTCTTGTATCTTAGCTTCTCCTTCTTGGTGTGAATTGTGAAACAATAGAAGAACACTCATTGTTGTTTGGTCCTTAAGGTTCAAATTTTGAGCATTAATTTGCAAATTTGTGTTTGAAATTGGTTGTTGCTTGCTGGGTGAGGATTGGTTGAGTGTGAGTGTTTATTGTTCAAGAAAGAAATTGGGCAAAATCTGTTCTTAAATTGTATGTAATTTAATAAAGAAAAGAGGGCCCCCAACCGTTTGAGGAAATGCCTGAAAGAAAACAAAATCCGGACGAGGAAGACGACTTTCACGAACGCGAGGGTCTTCTCGCGAACGCGAAGGCAAAGTAGTGGGGCATAATTTTTTGACCTTCGCGAACGCGATGGTCTACTCATGAACGCGAAGGTATATTTCTAGGAAAAATTGTTTTGATCTTTGCGAAAACGGTGGACTTCTCGCGAATGCGAAGAGCAATCACTGGCAGTCCCAAAATTGGCCAAAAATAGTAGCTTAGCACAGCTCTGCCCGGGGACCTTTTTCGCCCATTTCTTCAGCCTAAATACTTCCTAATACATTATTTTAAGTGTCTGTATGAGATTTTAACATTTTTGCTCTATTTTGTAGGTACTTTGGGCTTAAAATGGATCAGAACATAATGAAATTGCACAAGAACATGTCTTTGGAGCTGAACAAGCGGAACCCTTTGACCTTGAATGCTTTCTATCTGCAGCATATGAGTAGAGATACGATGAACTCTTGTCCAAGAGCATCATCCGAGAAAGAGGAATAAACTTGGAAAAAGTTGAAGCTAAAATGCCGGGATTCTACACGTTTTTGATAGAGAGCAGGTGGATTTGTTTTGCTGAGGAACCAAATAATGCCAACCACACAATAGTTCTGGAATTCTATGCAAATGCCTTGAGGACCGACTTTCAAGGTGCCTTTGTTACTATTGTGCGAGGCATGCAGTCCACTTCACCCCTGAGACAATAAATGGTGTTTATGGTATCCCCAATGCTGACAACGAGGTCTACAGAGACAGAGCCAAAGCAGGAGGAAACCAGTGGCAAGTAGATAAGTTACATGATGAGGTTACCCTGAAGTGGCTGACAGTGCACAAGGGAGTTGATTTTCACGACTTGACGCCTGAGGAAAAGACATGGCTCTCCATTATCTATTCAAGAGTGTCACCCTCTACAAATGACACTGATGTGACACCAGAAAGGGCACTGATAATTGCTGCTATCATGGATGGACTACCTGTGAATGTGGGGGAACACATTGTCCGAGAAATTGAGGAAGCCACTCATGGGAGGTCCAAGAGCATGTTCTTTCCATCCATGATCACTAGACTTTGATATGATGCTAGGGTGCCTAAACGACCCAATGATGTTGAGAAAGGTCCAGGAAATCCGATGATCAATCCCTTACTGAAAAGGGGACCCAGTGACAAACAGAAAAAAAGGAAAAATGATGTTGCTTCCTCTTTATTTGGGCAGTTTCATGAGGACACCACTGATCCTGCCGGATCTTTTGGACCTTTATCAGGGTCTTTTGAACCCATGGGACCAATCCAGTCTGGTCCTCACACTATGTGCCACTTGTCCAGTCAGATATATGGAGTAGATATGCATGTTAGGCGGCTTATAGCTGGCCTTCCCATTGCTCCACCTGGGGCTGGCACATCTATTGGGGCTACTGCCACACCGTCCATGGAGGATGTGGTCAAAGAGCAAAAGGCAATGACAAGCAAGATGGAGGCCATTAACACCAATTTGGAGAACATGAGTCATCGGCAAGGAAAGATTGAGAAGAGGCAGCGAAAGTTCAAGGAGAATGAGAAGAAGAAAAGTCAATTGTTGTCCAAGATGATGCAAAAGCTGAGTGTATTTTGTGGGTCACATGAATTGGAGGATGATGATGATGAGGAGTTGGAGCCCAAATTTCCCACCATCTCCAGTTCCGATTGATGCGGTTTCAGGGAGTACCTCCTTCATTTTATCTTGTTTTGATTAATTGCATTGATGACATTGCAACACTTTAGGTTGGGGGTGACTCATTTCGATGCGATGTATGTATGCAGAGTATGAACATTTTTTTCCTTTATTTCTTCTTCTTTTTGTGTGATAACTTGCGTAGATTGTTCAATGTGTTAGTTTATTAATTGTTATTGTACTATCTGCATTTAGGTATAAACATTTTCTAAACAAAATTCTTAGTGTTTGGGATTGTGTGATAAGTGATAATTCTCTTACATTCATAATCGCCTACATATTGTTCTCTGTGGGATTCGACCTCGACTCATAGTTGGGTAAATTATATCGTATGCGACTGTGTCCATTTACTTTTTAGTAGTGGATTTGGACATCATCACTCAGCAGTGGCAGGAACCTACAGGTTTAAATTTGAGGTAAATTTTTTTGGATCGATCGTCAAACAAGCATCACAGTCTATTCCTAAAAAGCAAAGGAAAAAACGAAAAACGACAAAAAATGAAGAGTATTTACATATATATTTAAAAGTTCACAAAGGCACATTCACAAGGCCTATGCCTTAAACCCTTACAAGGGAGGAAAAATAAAAATAAAACCCTAATCTACCACCGGGGCTATGCCCTTGACGGCTCCTTCAGAAATTGTGTTGTCAACAGTAACCGTCGTAACCCCCGGGTTTTTATTGGCCTGTCCCCCTTTGGGGATCTCACCTCTATCTCCATCATCTCCCGAGTCATTGCTTGACTCGTCTTCATAGGAAATCAGGGCCGCGACCTCCTCTTCTAGGATCTTTACCCTCTCGATCTCGGTAGACAAATTGATGTCCCCTGCATATATATCCTCGAGGGCTTGTCTCCGAGATTCTAAATGGTCATGCTTCACAGATCGGGTCAATCGCAACTTGGCCTCGTCAGACACTTTCCTGGCCTGAGCATTTGCAGTAGCAGCATCATCTTTGTACGAGGATACGAGCTCCTTGGCTTCAGCCCTAACCTTGGATAACGCAGCAACCAACTCAATATGAAGATCCTTGTACTTGTTACTCTCTGCCCTTGCATCATCAAGTTAATGCCCGACTGAGGCCACCTCCCCCTGAAGGATATCACTCTCAGGGACCATCTCACTAACGTACCATTTGAGTTCGAGAATCTCAGAGTCCCTGGCACGGAGTTCCTCTTTCATTAGGACATCTTTCTTCTCAAGCTATAGAGATCGACCCGAAGTTGTTAAAGCAGTGAAGTCAGGTAAACATGCAAACAAAAAAAGTAAAAACTATATAACCTACTTAGTGGGATAAATCATGTCTAATGACGCCACCTCCAAACGATCCTGAAGGCCACAAAGTTCCTCTTCCCTCTTAGTAGAAAGAGTTCTGAGCTCTTCAGCCTCCAAGGTGAGCTTCTTGTGCTCACCCTCATAAGCAGTCAACTCGATTTGAAACCTGGCAAATGTCTGATTGTAAAGCACCTTAGCCTAAAACCATGAAGGAAACGAGGTTTGCAAGACAAAAATCAGGGCACCAAGCTGAATCTTACAAAAAGATAACTTGCTCGTAAAGCCTATCGATCTCATTAAAAATAAGCGGGACGTCAAGATCAGGCTTTTCCTAGGGCATAATTAAAAGCCTTTCAAGCACATTATTATTTATGACGGGTGCCCTCGCATCGGAAAACCCTTTATTTTGGGCATCCTGCTGCTCCCTCGGAGGAAAAGCCGATTTCAATGAAAAATCGCTCACTTCATTAATTATGACTAAACAAATTGGGGTCGTCTCTTGTTTCAAGAGAGCTTTAGAACCAAGCTCCCCCAGACCGCCTAATATATGCGCCTCAGCTCGAGAAGAGTTTTTGCAAATAAGAAACTCTGGGATATCACCTAACGCACCCTCGAAGACCTATTCAATTCGAGAAAGGACAACAATGGAATCAAGTTCCGATATAGATGTCATCGACTTTATAGTATGTGAAACGGTTAGGCTTTCTCCCCCTGTCGGTGCTTCTAAAGAGTCACTTTTCTTCTCGCTTTCAGCACGGGGACTCTCCATAAATCCTGGAATTAATGTTACTAAGTCAGCCTTAGTTTTTTCCATTTTGGCTTTCTTGGTTTCGAAGAATGAGTCGGCGACCTCCTCTGCCTTTTCCTCTCTTTTTTAGGTTTTGGGATATCTGCTTCACCAAGCAGTGCTTCCCTTATTAATGGAACCTCTCCCATACCTGTACAAATGCAAAATATAAGTGTAGTGAATGAGGAAGCTATTAGTAATAGTTCTTTTGTGGGATGCAATTGCAACAAAGGTATAGGCTGACCATGGTCCTTGGCTTCCCATCGAGCCAGATATAGATCATCCACGAGTGCTCGGCATATGGGCAGATCGAATCCAACTGGTTGACCCAGCCCAAGAGGTCCTTAACTGTGCTAGGGTACACTACAATGACTGCATCAATAGAGGAAGTGAGTTCGCAGGGAAATGTATTCAAAAAGAAACAAGGAAATATTTAATTAATATATCTACTTATGTTTCATGTTCTACCTTTCAGGGAATGGGATCCTCTCCACTAGAATTAGGTCTGAAGTCCTAACTCAGACAAAACAGCTTATCTACCCTCTGTTCCTAACCTCGTCGGTACAATTAAAAAGGGCCCTCGAGGCCCAAAAATGGATCTTAATCAAGCCCCCGTGGAGAGTCGGGGACTATACATTCTGACCAGGTTGTCGAGTGTGTATGGCATCCCCTTAATCATATTATCTGGTCATGTAAACAATGTGCCAGAATGAAGGATGAATTTGGCCGAGGGTTACTTGATATCGTGTGCAGAAATCGAGGATCACGGGATCTATTGGAGGCGAGGATGACTCCATTGGGCCAAGGGTGAATGGATAAGTATACACACTAAGAAAGTCAGCCTTGTATGTTGTTATATCCTCCTCCGAAGAAGGAATATCCAAAAGCACCTCGTCCCTCTAGTGGAAGTCGGCATTCACCCTTTCGAAGTCTACTATTAAACTAACATATTGGGACACAGGCTCGCATCGTCCCATCCTCGAAGAAGGTTTTTCAATTTTTAAGTCGGAAGACATTTCAAAGGCTCTTGGAACATATTCCACGATGCGAAGAGTCAAAGCTGACAACATTTACACGAATAGTACTAGTCTGTACCAGACTGCTGAGTTGTTGTACTAGCTACATTTCCTTGTAATAAATGCACATGTACTATATTGAGATTCCCCCTCATATATAAAGGGGATCCTTGTTATTTTTTATACATACGATGCAACACAAAACATTGAATACAAGAACATTCTCCGCTCTCTAACTTAAACACATTCTCCCTTGATTCTATTATTCATATTTATTGCTTACATTTATTATTTTCTATTAATTGTTCTTCATTTATTGCTCATTATTGATCATAAAGAGCCTTCATCAAATATATAAAAGCTGTTAGTCCTTCATCGGTTATCCATAACTTAGTATCGAGCTCGACCTCGAGGCCCCGTATAACCAGGCTCGAGGCCCCGATTCTCAACCGCTCGGTTTGCTTAAATACATTATTTTCAAGTTCTTATCTTATTTCCTAGTCTCATACTTAACATCTATTTCCTAACAACTAGCATAAATGTAGATCACGTATTTTTAGAATCATAAAATCAAATCTAACTGTAATTACCATTTTCAAGGTAAATAATCCTCCCTTGTGATTGTTCACATTTGAGTTGAAAATTATGACTGGAATCACCTGTTATAAATGGTCTTAAGGAGGCATGTTGAGAACTGTAAGAAAGGATTTCTCATTTGCTACATTAAAGTTTGCAGATTAAATCATTATTGGACCCTATGTGATTTACTTCACTTTGTTCGAGCAAGGGAGGAATAAATCCCTCAGATTTGATAAAGCAACTGTAGAATTTCTTCTTTAAGTTTGAGTATGTTAGAAACGGATGCAAACTCATGGGAATTATAATGTTTGTTCTTAGAATAGGACTCCATGTAATTAAGATTTAGGTTTATGTTTATTAAAGCAGAACTCTGTAATTCATGTTATGATTAATATTGTCATGTAATTCATTGCATATGATGTTTAAGACTTGTATTTTTAAGTGTTTACCAATTCATAATATTGGGCTCGGTTCATGATCCTCGATCTCCTATTTTTTTTTTTTTTAAAAACAATTGGAAGTGTTATTGTTTACTTGTGTTTTGAGCCATGGAGTAGGTTGTTTGCCTTACCTAATGAACTTCTGGTTTGCAAAAGACCTGGTAGTCTATCGAATAGCATATTCTTCCTAAAAATATAACATTTTGGCCTTCATTCAGAGCCCATTCCTTTCCACATGTGACCTAGTGGAAAGCAAACTTATTGGTTTTAACAAATTTAACCACATAACGTCATTACCTACCTTAAAATAACCTTTCATAGACAACGACTGGATAAAAAACAGGCGACAGGTTAATCATTGCAGAGTGCAGTATAATTGTTGACTAGCTTGGTAGCTGCTTAGGCTCAGAGGCAGAATACATGTGCTATTGATAAACCGGTTAGTACGAGAGTGCATGATTTTATAACTTTAGACCCTCCAATGTGTACCAGATCAGACCCCAAGGAGGACCCACAGACTTTTATTGATCAGGTTCATCGTACACTGTGGGTTATGCATGCTAGTGATACGGAGGTAGTATAGTTTTGCTTCTTATCAGTTACAGGATTTAGCGGTTTCTTTGTATGATAGTTAGGAGAGATCTAGGGGTCCGATCGCTCCTCCAGCTATGTGGAAGGAGTTTTCTGAGGCCTTTCTTCGTTAGTACTTACTAGTTGAGATAGGACGAGCTAGAGCAGCTAAGTTCTTTAACCTTCGACAAGGTAATATGAGTGTGCGAGAGTATAGTATGCAGTTTGATACTTTGGCAAGGTATGCTCCCCATATGGTGGCCGAGATGAGTGATAGGGTGCATCTGTTCGTGAATAGGTTGGGACCACATCTGATAAATGAGTGCACGACAACCTCCTTCGTGGAGGGCATGGATATTTCCCCTATTCAGGCTTATGCCCAGACCCTAGAGGATCGTAAGCACCAGAAAAAGGAAGATAGGTAGCAGGATAGGGGCCATCATAAAAGGGACATTTTTGTTGGGTATTCTGATGACTTCAGAGGCAAGGCCCACTTTGTACTTTGCCATCGAGGTTCTGATGCATGCTATTCTTGCAGACAGCCTGGCCATATGATGCGGGATTTTCCTAATAGAGGAGGTGGTGTTATGGCTCACCAAACTGGATCTGTTTCTGGTTCTTCCTCATTAGTTCAACCTCCATCACGGGGTTTTTAGCAGTCGACAGGTGGTGATAGATTTAGAGGTGCAGTGCTGAGTTCTAGTGGTTCTTAAAATCTAACCTATGCTCTAGTAGGTTGATAGGATCTTGAGTCGTCTTTGGATGTTGTTACAGGTATATTGTCTGTGTTTTCTTACGACGTATATGTGCGTGCTGATTTATCCAGAATCTACATTATCATTTGTTTCAACCTTTGTGGTTGTTATGTTTGGCATTTATCCTAAATTGATAAGCAAAACACTTGCGGTATCAACTCTGATAGGAGATTCTGTGATTTCTAGAAGGGTATATAGAGGTTGCACTGTGATGATTTTTAGTAGTCAAAGTTCGGCGAATTTATTTGAGTTAGAAATGGTTGATTTCGGTGTGATAATGGGAATGGACTTGTTGGCCTCATGCTATGTAAATGTTGACTGTAGGACGAAGATGGTTAGGTTTTAGTTTCCTGGTTTACTCGTAATTGAATGGAAGGGGAACATTGCTATGCCGAAAGGTAGGTTTATTTCCTATCTTAAGTCAAGGAAGATAATCTCAAAAGGTTACACATATAATATCGTTCACATTTGCTATATGGTGGCAAAGCCGTCTACTCTACAATCAATCTCCGTGGTCAATTAATTTCCAAATGTTTTCCCTGATAAACTCCTAGACCTTCCTCCTAAAAGGAAATTGAGTTTAACATTGATATGTTTCCTGACACTCAACCCATATCTATTTCTCCATACATAATGGCCCCGACAGAGTTGCAAGAGTTGAAGGCACAGTTGAAGGACTTGCTGGATAAGGTCTTCACTAAGCCTAGCACTTCACCTTGGGGTGCGCTAGTTTTGTTCGTCGGAAGAAAGAAGCGTCGTTAAAGATGTGTATCGATTATCTATAGTTGAATAAGTTATTATAAAGAACAAGTATCCACTTCCAAGTATTGATGACCTATTTGACAACCTACAGGGTGCCAAGTATTTCTCCATGATTGACTTATGTTCTGGGTATCATCAGGTGAGGGTTAAGGAGAAAGATATTCCAAAGACGGCCTTCCGGACAAGCTATGTGCACTTTGATTTCTTGGTGATGTCGTTCGGGCTATAAAATGCCCCAGCAGCTTTTATGGATCTCATGAGTACTGTATTCAGGCCCTATCTTAATGTGTTCGTGATTGTATTCATTGATGATATTTTGATGTATTCTCGTTCGGAGGCGGAACAGTCGGGCCACTTGCGGATAGTATTACAAACACTTTAGGATTGTAAGTTATATGCTAAGCTCTATAAATTTTAATACTGGCAGAACTCAGTAGCATTCTTTGTCCATGTGATATCTGAAAAGGGTAGTAGTGTCGACACTCAAATGATCGATGCAGTAAAGAATTGGCCGAGACCTACAACACCATCAGAAGTCCGCAGCTTCCTGGGGCTAGCAGGATATTATAGGCGATTTATAGAAATGTTTTACTCTATATCAACACCACTGACTAAGTTAACACAGAAATCTACTAAGTTCCAGTGGTCTGAGGTTTGTGCATGAAGTTTTCAGGAGCTAAAGAATTGATTGACATCCGCACTAGTGCTCACTCTCCTAGAAGGAACAAAAGGTTATGTGGTATATTGTGATGCCTCAGGTATGGTTTTGGGGTGTATATTAATGCAAGGTGGGAAGGTGATTGCTTATGCATCAAGACAATTGAAGAAGCACGAAAAGAATTACCCGACCCATGATTTTGAATTGGGTGCAGTAATTTATACTTTGAAGATATGGTGGAACTACTTATACGTCGTCCATGCTGACATCTACACATGTCACAAGAGTTTACAATACATCTTCAAGAAGAAGGAGTTGAATTTGAAACAGCGTCGGTGGCTTGAATTACTTAAAGATTATGATGTCGAGATATTATACCATCCTTATAAACCCAATGGTGTGGCAAACGCTCTCAGTCTTAAGTCAATATGAAGCTTAGTACGCATTGAGGCAGGTAGACATGGTTGACTAAAGAGCTTCATCAGCTATTCAATATGTGAATCAGATTGTTAGACTCTGATGATGGAGGTGTTATTGTACATAATACAGCAGAATCATCTTTGGTAGCCGAGGTAAAAGAACGTCAATATGAATATCCAACCTTAGTAAGATTGAGAGAGAGCATTCAGCAGTGTAAAATTACGGTTTTCGAGATTGGAGGAGATGAGGTACTGAGATACTAGGGCTGATTATGTGTGCCTAATGTTGCAGGGCTGCAAAAGAAGATTATGGCTGAGCTTCATCAATCCCGATACTCCATCCATCCCGTCTTGTCAAAGATGTATCATGACGTTAAGGAAAAGTATTGGTGGGATAACATGAAGAAGTCTATTGCAGAATTTGTAGCCCAATGTCCTAGTTGTCTACAAGTAAAGATCGAGCATCAGAAACCTGGTGGATTGATTTAAAATATAGAGATTCCGTCCTGGAAATGGGAGGTGATTAATATGGACTTCATTATTGGATTACCTCGCTCTTATCATAAGTTTGACTCTATCTAGGTAATAGTTGATCGACTTACAAAATGTGCCCATTTTCTACCAGTTAAGATAACTTAGACGATTGAAGATTATACGAAGTTGTATATTAAGGAGATTGTTAGGCTTCATGGTGTGCATTTATCTATTATATCAGACCGAGGAGCTCAATTTACGGCTAACTTTTGGAGGCCTTTTCAGAAAGGATTTAGGCACACAAGTGAATCTCAGCACTGCATTCTATCCCTATATTGACGTACATGATGAACGTACCATTCAAAAACTTGAAGATATGCTATGAGCATTTGTTCTAGATTTTAAGAATAATTGGAATGATCATCTACCACTCATAGAATTTGCCTACAATAATAGCTACCATTCCAGTATTAAAATGTCTCTGTACGAGGCACTGTATGGAAGAAGATGTAGATCACTAGTTGGATGGTTTGAACTCGGTGAAACAGAATTATGTGGTCCAAATTTGATTCACCAAGCCACTGAGAAGGTGGAAGTGATACAAGAATGTTTGAGGATAGCCCAAAGTAGGAAAAATTCTTATTCCAATGTACGACGTCGTGATCTGGATTTGAGGTTGGTGATTGGGTTTTCATAAGGGTCTTGAGGTTGAAGGGTGTTATGCATTTTTGGAAGAAGGGTAAGCTGAGTCCGCGGTATATCGGTCCATATAAAATTCTTCGACGAATTTGACAAGTTGCTTATGAGATAGAATTCCCATTCGAATTGGAATTTTTCCACTTGGTATTGCATGTATCTATGTTGAGGAAATGTATTGGAGACCGTTCTCGAGATGTCCCTATCAAATATGTACAAGTTACAGAGGATCTATCATATGAAGAAGTGCCGGTGGTTATATTAGATTGACAAGTCTGCAAGTTGAGAACAAAAGATGTAGCTTCCGTCAAAGTATTGTGGAGGAACAAGAATATGGAAGAAATGACATGGGAGGTAGAAGAGGAGATGAAGTCTAAATACCCTTACCTGCTCCAGAATGAAGATAGCAACGATGCTGGTGGAACACAAGACGCATTAGAAGGTGAAACATCTCTATGAGGAAAGCAATAGCTTGATAATACTCTTCCTAAATACAAAATGGTAATATGTAGATAATCTACATGTCCATAATGTTTTGTGTAGCATTGTGAGGAAATACGTTTGGTTTGACTGCTTGCAAGTTTTGGTAGTATCTATATTATAGGGGAAACGCGGCCGGAAATTAGCGTTGGAATCCACGATGATTTAGGCTCCTCATAAATCCTTACATTCAAGGACGAATGTTCCTGGGGGGGGGGAGGGAGGGTCTTACAACCCATATTTACATAAGTTAGTTCATGGTGTAAGGTAGTCGACATAAATCCATGAAGTAATTATCTTTAAGATGGTAAGAAGTTAATTTGATTGGTCTTAAATGATACAAGGGTGTATAAGGGTGGTTAACAAGTATTAGAATTTAAACGAATAAAGGATGTTGTAACCCATATTTTCGGGTAAACCTAGAGGTGCTTAATATAATCGAAAGTTTGTGTTTTAAGGTATTTTAATCATATATATCAGTATCATAAGTCTTGAAGTCAAACGAGTTATGAAGCAAAAATCGAAAAAAGTTGTCGCAACTTAGGTTCATAATTTTACTTAAAATTAAGGCCAAATATTACTAAGCTTTTCCCCCATTTTTTTTTAGAATTTGTCACGCCCCAAAACTGAGGACATGACCGGCGCTCGACCGAGTAGCCCCAGTCAAGCGGACCTGGGCGCCTTTCCTATCGCACGTGTTTTCATTACTCATTAATCAAGTGAAATAGCCATTTATAATTTAAACACCTTCTTACGAGATACACATAACATACATGGTTACTCGTGGTTTACAAGTTACACTGCCAAAATACATAGATACATAATTACATAAGTTCGTAACCTATATTTTCTGTCTACGGAGCCTCTAGGGAAACAAAAGAGTGTTACAATACTTGCCGGTAACAAGACTCCTACTATACCTTACACAAATACCAAAATGAGACTTCGAAAGAAAAGCGACATGAGCCACGCAGGGCCTCGAGATGAAAGGGGCTCACCAATTCAGTTGACAGGAAGTGAAGGAGTGCTACTGTCGGTGGACTGGAGTACCTGCTATAGAACCACCTACAATCATAACACGAATGTTGCGCCCCCGGAAAAGGGACGTCAGTACATTTGAATTGTACTGGTATGTATGAACAAACTTTACCCCAAGTAAAATCAATCAATACACAAATAACAAACAGTAATAGAATCAACAATCAAATGCACGTGAAAGGAACAATCAAAGCAAAACAAGTTTCACAATCTCTCATTTTCCCCTTTCAACATTATTTCATCACATCAATGATTTCACAACTTTCACATATTTTCATTTCAATAGTGATTATGATCACTTTTCCACCCTTATTACCTCGACCACCCTTAT
The DNA here is from genome assembly GCA_026770625.1 of Nicotiana glauca. Classification (NCBI taxonomy): domain Eukaryota; kingdom Viridiplantae; phylum Streptophyta; class Magnoliopsida; order Solanales; family Solanaceae; genus Nicotiana; species Nicotiana glauca. The sequence goes on from MU787050.1 coordinate 116,820, forward strand.
CACCACAACCCATACCTTATAACTTCGTGTTGCGACGTGCAACCCGATCCTGCCGGACAATCACATTTTACACAACAACAATAACGCACAGCTCAAACACATGGTTTCAGGACATCTAGGATAACATTTCACAACAATAATAACAATTTCACAATGAGTTTTCATCAACCTCAGTACCATTTCCATCATATCCAACCGCTTGTATACAATTTAAGTCACAACGATAATTTTCCACGACAAGCCACACATGATATTACCACAGTTATTTCAATTGCATCAATTATGATTTCTTTCCATCATTTGTTACACACTCTGACCACATAAACACATTTACACATACACTTGGTTTGTTGCCATCTATTTACACTATCATATCGGGACGCTTAACCATCAACGTTGAAGGCACATTAATCACAAGAATTCACAAATAGACCACGTAAGTAAACGCATACCAATTACTCGTACACCAAACATGGTGACTTTACAAAGGTTAAAGTTAGCCATACATACCAGGAGTCGAATTTCCTTTCTAACTTCTACTTTCGATTCACCAAACAGCCTAGTACCGCCAATCTAGTTCACAAGTTAACACATATATCTTAGAATTCAAGTTCACAATTACTACCCGAACTTATTTAGGTTATCAACCGCTCCTTTTGCAAATCTGTACTCCTACCCAATTCTTTTTACTAGATTTTAGGTATTAAAGAACATGCATGTATGTTTCCAACTTTTATTTTCAAGAATCAATGCATGAGAAACCCCTTTTTGTTTAAATCTAAAAATCAATAAAAAAGGGTTGGGTATTTTACCTGCAAGAATGGAGATGAAGACAATTGCTTGAAATTTCCCGGCCTAGGTGACTTTGAAGAATCAAATTGATGAAGGTAGGACTCTCTCTCTCAAGAACTCTCTCTTCTCTCTCTCTAGTTTGTTTAGAAAATATGTTAAAATGAGGGGTTGGGGTGTTTTATTGAAGAAGGGGTCGGGTTTAAAATTTAGAAAAAATAGGAGCCCGAGTCAGATTTGCGGTCGCGCTTTGCGATTGCAAAGTCAAAATGCGGTCTGCAGAATGGACCGCAAAAGTGTTCCAAAACTCCAAAATATTTGTTTGGGTTTGTGGTAGAAATGCGGTCCGCATACCTGATTTGCGGTCGCATAATGCACCGTATTTTTTACCTCAAATTTGACTAACATACTGACTCACTTTGCGATAGAAATGCGGTCTGCATACTTGATTTGCGACTGCATTCTGGACCGCATAATAGCACTTTTCTGGAAAACTCTGATTCTTGATTTTTAAATGCTAGATCAGTATAAAAGGTCCGAACCTCGCCGCGAAGAATTTCACATATTCCTAACACATATTCGAAACTTGGCACTACAAGCTACTAGGTTTTGAGTATAAGTTTTTACGGGGCCTTACAGAATTACGAGCTGACATACCCACCAAATTGAAGATCTATGAGTCTAGTTTCCAACACATTAAATCTTTTGTCGATACGATCTCGGAGTAGAGAGATATTTGTATTTTTGCGAGACTCCACCAAACAGCTCTCAATGGGGCCCACATAGGCGATTTAAGACATATAGATATATATAAATGCCAAAACTCGTTTTAAGTCATTAATTTTTAGTGTATTTAGAGCTTAGAACCCTAGAATAATTCTCTCAAGTTCTCTCACGATCCAAGACCCAAACGAAGGGCAAACAACACAAATCAAGTATCGGAAATCCCGTGGCGCTAGTAAGTTTCTTATTTTTCTTGTTGTTGCTCATTTTTTATGTTGTCCCAGCTCGTGTGGGAGGTTGTTCTAAGTGGTTTATGATATTTAAATTCTCCCACAAGTTTTTAATATCAACCCTAGGTGATTTTAAGTCTTCTAAAGTGATTCTAGTGCCGCAAACCCCTAATTGATTGCTAGTTTCGCTTCCTTGTTCTTGTGGTAGCATTGCAGGAATATTTCATGGAAAATTAAGATAAAATTTGAGTTGTTATTTCTATTTAAAGGTAAGTAACCTCTTACTCTAAATGTATATTATCCAATTTACGGCTAATTCGTTGAAGCTAGAACTTGTGAAATATATATCGAAAGGTTGGGTAGTAATGTTGTTGGTTTGTGGACTATTTTGAGAGGATAAATATGATTATTATTGATGTTGTTTGGGCTATTTGGTGACTATTTATACTTGTGATAATTCATATAAATAGGGTAGGTGCTGTCTGTTTCATCGTAAAATAGGTTGCGGTCGATACATAGTAGTTACGACCCTTAAATGGTAACGATAATGTCATTTCTCCTATTGTAGACTAAGGAGTCATGACATTTGCATAGCTGGAGGTTGGGCAGTATATACAAGGTATGTGAGGCTATCCCTTTCCTTCTTTTGCACTACTCCGATTTTACATAATGTAATGAACGAGCTTCCAAAGATACTCTACTCTTAGAAGCTAGCAATACATACATTGTTTCCCTTCTTATGGAGCGATTGTTGTTGATGTTTCTTCTCTTATTCTTATGTTATCACTGTTGTTGGTACTTCCAGATTTTTATAAGTTTCATGATGAAGAGTTAGTCCTAATAACGTGTACAGAGTATACCAACCTTACGTCACTCCAAAAGGTTCATAGTATTATCCCAATGAGTCCAGCGTGCATTATATCTATGTATCTAATTTATTCTACCAAGCTGCGCTAAAGATGGTCAGATACGGAACCTATTGTGCAACCACTGATTAGTTAGGTTTTACCGAGCTCCACGTGGCTAGGTACGATTCTACCGAACCTTATAATGGCAGGGTATGTTTTTATTGAGCCTATTATGGTCGGGTATAATATGATGATGATGATGCCCATAGAGGCGTATGTTTTAAAAGTTTATGTATGTATATATATATATATATATATATATATATATATATATATATATATATATATATATATATATGTATCATGCATTTCATGTCAGTAGCCCTTAGAGGTACCCACATGTTACAGGTTGTATATTCTCTATCCCTATTTACATTACTGTTCATACTTATGCTTTCCTGTCTTGCATACTCAGTACTTTATTCATATTGACGACCTTTTTATTTGTGGAAACTGTATATCGTGCTAGAGGTCCTGATAGATAGGTAGATGCAGCTCCCCCACAACAGTAGGCTGCTCAGTTCAACGGTTATTGCCGAGTCTCTGCACTTGCCGTGTTCTTGGTATGCATTTTTGTTATAGACATTATGGGTATGTCGGGGCCCTGTTCCAGCAATGTTGAAGTACTTATGTTCCTTTAGAGGCTCACAGACATGTGTCGACTCATGTATAGGTTTGTACGCCTTGTCCGCGGATTATTGTTGTATAGTCTTTCATGGTAGCGTGGTAGCTCGTACCATATATATAGTTTCTTGACTGCCTGGTCACCCATATTATGTATGTTCATGCCATTATATTCGATTATTGGTTGTTCATGATCCATGTCTACAATTTATATTTATCTTATTGGCCCTTAAAGATAATAAGGAATGTTAGATAAAATGTACGTTGGTGCTCGACAAATATGGCCTGGGTGCTAGTCATGACCCTCCAGTTTGTGTCATGACAAAACACTTGTGTGTTTGTTGAATATCCTCCCTTGTGATTGTTTGCATTTGAGCTGAAAATTGTAACTGGAATCACCTGTTATAAATGGTCTTAACAAGGCATGTTGAGAACTTTACAAGGATTGCTCATTTGCTGCATTAAAGTTTGCAGATTAAATCTTTGTTGGACCCTATGTGATTTACTTCACTTTGTTCAAGCAAGGTAGGAATAAAGGCCTCAACTTTGATAAAGCAACTGTAGAACTTCTTCTTTAAGTTTGAGTCTGTTAAAAACTGATGCAAACTCATGGAAATTAGAATGTTTATTCTCCGAATAGGACTCCATGTAATTGAGATTTAGGTTTAAGTTTATTAAAGCAGAATTCTGTAAGCCAGGTTATGATTAATATTGTCAATTCATAATATTTACCAATTCATAATATTGGGCTCGGTTCATGAGCCCCAGTCTCCTATATACTTTTTCTAAAAAAAAACTTGAAGTTTTATTGTTTACTTGTGCTTTGAGCCAGGGAGTGGGTTATTTGCCTTACCTGATGAACTTCTGGTTTGCAAAAGACCTGGTAGTCTATTGAATAGCAGGTTCTTCCCAAAAAAATAACGTTTTGGCCTTCATTTGGAGCCCATTCATTTCCATATGTGATCCAGTGGAAAGCAGACTTATTGGTCTCAATTTAAACCCCATAACGTCATTACCTACCTTTAAATAACCTTTCATAGACAAGGACTGGATAAAAAAAAAGGCAACTCGTTAATTGTTCACATACTAGGAAACCTATTAAACTAAGCCCCTGTATTCATATACTTCAATAATGTTTTGTTGATATTCCACAAGCTCCACGAGAACCAGAAGGAGATCAGTGGTTCACAAATGGGTTTCTATAGCACTGGGACTTTATGATTAGTCTCAAATATAGGAAAATTGTTCGTGAATGTGTTACACTGCTTTAGATACGCTTTGAATTAATCAAATTATCGTGATTATGTACATGTTCGCGTGACACGATTACGATTTTAAAAATTGATTACTCGTAGAAATACTTTTCGGCGCGGCTTAAATTATCTGGAAATACCTAACAGAATCTAGGAATTGCTAACATCTTCTGTAGGGTTAGAAGAATCTCTTACACGGTCTTCTGGTTTGCAGACTTTTAAAAAGAGTCAAATTTTCTCGATTGGGGATTTAAAATAAACTGGTGACTTGGGACTATTCAAAGTGGCGACTCTGAAATTAAATAAATTATCTCATTTTGATTAATTCACATTAATTAGAAAAACTCTCTAACCCTCGAAAATAGGAGGTGTGACAACAAAGATCGGCACGAAGCTTTGGATCTTAAAGTACGCGTCACACTATTTTTTCCTTATACCGATTTTTGTCCCAAATGAATTTTTCCGGTGAGGTTTTTAACAAAGCAACCATTTTTCGTGCTAACTTAGAGCAATTCAACAATATCCGAGGTTCACTACAATAAGCCTTGAGTACCGGGGGGGAGGAGGGGAGGGGGGAGGGAAATTACCCTCGAATGTCTACCTTGTTGCAAGGAAATTAGTTTATGACAGCGGGGTCCCGATTGGAAAATAATGTAAGAGTCAAACGATCTAATGAATCGTGACCATATAGGTTACTCAAGCCCTAACATCAAACATGCGTCCATTTTTAATCATCTATTGGGAGAAGTATTTTTCCTTGATGTTATCCCATGCCTTAAGAAAAATTTCCCATTTCATACTCTTGATCTATTGCATAAACAGGCTTAAGTGTCAATCATGACGGAAGTTAGAAAAACTAACACCACGCTTGAGGACTACTGCCCGAAATACAAACGAAATCGAATTACTGAAATTTCAAGACTGTAAGACCTTAAAGGCGACCCTCGATTTTATAGGCAACAACCACCCCACTCGAGGACTAACACTTCAGGCAAGCTCTAAGTGAAGCATAAAATAAGCCCAAAGGGAAAGTTCCGAACTAAAGAGGCTACGACCAAATTAACTCGGATCGGAGACGTTTAAAATCCGTAAAAAATACAAAGGCCTAAGGGCTACTTCTACTTCGAGTTTGAGCAACCCCTAACTCGATCATAAAAGGTGAAGGGCTATCTTAACTCGAGTTAGAGAAAACTCTCATTCGGGGACTACCTATAAAGCCTAAGGACTAACTTTGCTCTGAGTTCGAGCAAACTCTCACTCGGGGACTATCTGTAAAGCCTAAGGGCTAACTTTACTTCGAGTTTGAGTAAATCCTCACTCGGTTGTAAACCCTAAGGGCTAAATTCACTCCGAGTTCAAGTAAACTCTCACTCGGGGACTACCTATAAAGCCTAATGTCTAACTTTACTTTGAGTTTCAGCAAATCCTTACTCGACTATAAAGCCTAAGCGCTAACTTTACTCCGAATTTCAGCAAACTCTCACTCGGGGACTATCTATTAAGCCTAAGGGGTAACTTTACTTGAAGTTCGAGCAAATCCTCACTCAACTATAAAGCCTAAGGGCTATCTTTACTTCAAGTTCAAGAAAATCCTTACTCGACTGTTCAGCCTAAGAGCCACTCAAACTCAGGTTCAAATGGTCATTTGGGATCCATCGATCTCGGTAGAAAGAACAAAGCCGCGAGCATAGATTTCTTCAAAGGTCTCCATTAGAGACCGACACTTGGTGCGCTCCCTAGTCCGAACCTGAGCATTTTCCTTTTGGGGAATAGTTTTATATGTTTTGGCCACTTTGTTTTTGTAAGCAAGTAAGAATAAAGATTGGAATATTTTATATTTTGGGAAGAACAAGAAAAGAAACTCAAAGACTGAATTCGTTTCTTATTATTACACTCCAAAAAATTAGGGGACTATCCGTATACTGTCAAAATCGGGCTTGCCTAATTTTGTATGGCTGACCAAAATCGTTGTGGGGGATCAAGGCTCGACCTCGGTTATGTCGGACCATAGTACAGATATAGATTGGTAAGCTCATGGATCGATGGCCGATCAAGATCGAGACTGAAACAAGAAAGAGATCAAACGACATCAAATGAAGCCTCCGGGTCGAATAACAAAAAGCCGAGATATCTGTGATCGGTCAAGGATTGTGGCGGAAATCTCGGCACGTATCAAATTTGGACCAGTTATTTAGCCCATCATGGGATTTACTTATATAATTAAAATTATACCCTAAATAGGATTCCTCTACTATATAAAGAGGATTCTAATAATTTTTGAGACATCATACGGTCACACGTACAAGAGCAGTTTTGATTTACATACTGTTGTTCATTAGTTATTGTGTTTCTTAACTAATTTGGACATCGATCATTTCGAGGATACCAAGTTCGAGGGCCGAATCACGTTCCAAGGCTGGTTTGTTTTATTTTGTTATCAAGTTCTATCATTAACCTTTGCATTTATCAATTGATATTAGGTGGAAATCACGTATCCTAAAGACCACATTATAAGTTTAACTATTATTTAGTTGTTAGGGTAAATAGTTTGGCGCACACCGTGTGGTTAAGATTAATAATGATTTTCTGGAATTAATTTACATAACACACATTGGTTTACGCTTATCCTCGTAAGTCTCTTTGGTTTCAGGGTTCAACATGTCAAACTCTCAAGTAGCACCCACTCACAAAGATGGTATTCATGGCGAGAAAGAAAACATAGCCGCCCCAGGAAATAGAGTACCAATAGTCAACCCCGATATATTTTCGGCCATTTACCCAATCAACGTCAGCTCCAATTTTGCCATTAATGGAAATTTGGGTGCTGATCCTGAAAATATCATTCATAGAGATGCTTGAGAATGCATAGAGCAGTGAAGAAGGCAGGATTTTCCTTCGAATGATATTCGAAATGTTGTAGACTCAACAAGCTGCAAATGCACAACTCCAAAATCAGAATCGAGAGCCAAGCAGGATCAAGCTCGAACCCTCACTAGAAGTTGTTCACGGAACCAAACTAGTTTCGGAGAGTCCAAATAAGAACGAATCAGGGAATGACCCCTCCATTATGAAGATGCTCGAAGAACTTACAAAACGGATCGAATTGGGGAGATGAAGATTGAGGAAAGCGTTAAAAGGAAAGAAGCGCACAACTTCCGAGTTGATCAAATTCCGGGGGCACCACCGATATTGGAAGGACTATGTCCTAAAAAGATCATACAAAGACCCTTCCCCCCTAGTGCGGATCTGAAGTCAATCCCTTAGAAGTTTCATATGCCCGAGATTCCAAAGTATAATGGGACGACCGATCCAAACAAACACATCACTCGTATACGTGCGCATCAAAGGAAATGGCTTGGAAGATGACGAAATTGAATCTGCACTATTGAGAAAGTTTTGGGAGACTCTATCGAATGGTGCCTTTACATGGTATCATAACCTAACCCCTAATTCCATTGATTCATTTTCTATGCTTGTAGATTCTTTTGTAAAGGCACATGCCATAGCCATTAAAATTGCAACGAGGAAGTCAAACGTTTTGAAGGTAAGGCAGAAAAATAACAAGATGCCCAAGGAATTCATATCACGATTTCCAAGCGAAGAGAATGGATTTGCCTTCGGTCATTGATGACTGGGCTATCCAAGCTTTCACTCGAGGTCTCAACACTCAGAGTTCCATAGCTTTACTGCAGTTGAAGCAAAGTTTAATCGAGTACCCGATAGTCACTTGGGCCGAAATACATAATTAATATCAATCGAAGATCAGGGTCGAGGATGATTAACTAGATACTCCTTCGGGGTCTGTTTGTTCTAGCAAACCCATGGATAAGATCAAAAGGAACATCGATCAAGAGCCAAGGTCAAATAGAGATTGATGTAAACCGTACAACGGAGACCGTAGAGGTAGCAGATCTGGGCAAAGCTTCACATGAAATGAGAGGAGAAACGATCTAGGTCAAGATTCACAGGAGCTTGATGCCGAGGAAGATCACATCAAATATCCAAAATACAAATAAAGGTACGACCCCATTCCTATTTCTTCTATTTTTTTGACTAACAGTTGCTGGCAATTGACAAAGATCGACACGAAGCTTTGGATATTAATGCACGCATTGCACCCATTTACCCTTAGACCGGTTTTTGTCCCAAATGGGTTTTTCTGGCAAGGTTTTTAACGAGTCAACCATTATTCGTGCTAACATAGAGTAATTCAATAGTATCTGAGGTTCCTAATAATAAGCATCGAGTACTGGGGGTTTATTACCATCGAATGTCTACTTTGTTGCAAGAAAATTACTTCATGATAGGTGGGTCTCAATAGGAAAATATTGTAAAGGTCAAACGATCAGATAAATCGTGCTCATATATGTTACTCCAGCCCTAACATCAAACATGCATTCATGTATAATCATCTATTATGAGAAGTATTTTTCCTTGCCGATATCTGATGCCTTTAGAAAAATTTTCCATTTCATACTCTTGATCTATTGTATAAACAGGCTTAATGGTCGATCATGATGGATGTTCGAAAAACTAACCCCCACGCTTGAGGACTGTTGTCCAAAAACCAAACCAAATTGAATTACGAAAATGTTGAGACGGTAAGACCTTAAAGTAGACCCTAAATTTAATAGGCCACGACCACCCCACTCGGGGACTAACAATTTGGGCAAGCTCGAAGTAAAGCAGGAAATAAGCCCAAAGGGAAAGTTCCGAAATAAAGAGGCTATGGACAAATTAACGTGGATCGGAGACGTTGAAAATCCCTAACAAATACAATGGCCTAAGGGCTACTTCTACTTTGAGTTCGGGCAAACTCTCACTCGGGGACTACCTTTAAAACCTAAGGGCTAACTTTACTCTGAGTTCGATCAAACTCTCCCCTTGGGGACTATCTATAAAGCCTAAGGGCTAACTTTAATTTGAGTTCGAGCAAATCCTCACTATACTATAAAGCCTAAGGGATAACGTTACTCCGAGTTCAAGCAAACTCTCACTCGGAGACTATCTATAAAGCCTAAGGGCTAACTTTACTTCGAGTTCGTGCAAATCCTAACTCAACTATAAATCCTAAGGGCTAACTTTACTCCGAGTTCGACCAAACTCTCACTCGGGGACTATCTATTAAGCCTAAGAGCTAACTTTACTTCGAGTTTGAGCAAATCCTCAGTCGACTATAAATCCTAAGGGATAACTTTACTTCAAGTTCGAGGAAATCCTCACTCGACTATTAACACTAAGAGCTTCTCAAACTCTGGTTCAAATGGTAATTCAGGGTCCATCGATCTTGGTAGAAATAACAAAGCCCCGAGCATGATATCTTCAAAGGTCTTCCTCCGAGACTGACACTTGGTGAGCTCCTTAGTCCGAACCCAAGCATTTTCCGTTTGCAAAACATTTTTAATGTTTTGGCCATTTTATTTTTGCAATCAAGGAAGAATAGAGATTGGAGTATTTGATACTTCGGGAAGAACAAGTAAAGAAACTCAAAGACTCAATTCGTTTCTTGTCATTACACTCCAAACAACGAGGGGACGATCTGTATACGGTCAAAAATGGGCTTGTCGAATTTTGTATGGATGTCTGAAATCGGGGTGGTATATCAAGGCTCGGCCTCGGTTATGCTAGACCATAGTACAGATATAGATTGGTAAGCTTGTGGATCGATGGACGATCAAGATCGAGACCTAAATAGGCAAGACATCGAACGAGATTTAAGGAAACCTCTCGGGTCGAATAACAGAATGTCGAGATATCTGTTATCGGGCAAGGATCGTGATAAAAATCTCGGCACATATCAAGTCTGGACCGATTATTTAGCCCATCTTGGGATTTACTTCCTTAATTAGAATTATAGCCTAAATAGATTTCCTCTACTATATTAAGAGGATTCTAATCATTGTAAGACATCTTACGTTCAGACATACCAGAGCAATACAATACTCTCTATATTTACTCTTTGATTTACATACTCTTGTTCATCAGTTATTGTGTTTCTTAACTAATTTGGACATCGATTAATTTGAGGATACCAAGTTCGAGGGTTGAATCACGTTCAAAGGCTGAATGGATTTATTTTATTATCAACTTCTATCATTAACCTCTACATTTATGAATTGGTATTAGGTGAAAACACATATACTTAAAATCACATTATAAGTTTAATTGTTATCCGGTTTTTAGGGTAAACACCAGGAAGTCGTCAATTTCTCACAAATTTGTATGCACACAGCCGACAATATATATATTTATATAAATAATACGATCACATAAAATGCTATGTTAAATTGATAGAATCAGTGCAAAATATGACTTTTGATCCTGTTGAAAAAGAAAAAAGAAAGTCTTGTTACTTATGTTAGATACAAATTTCAACATCTAAAGAGACTTATTGGTGAAATTCTATGTTAAACATCATGTGCACCTGTAATGGTTTTATGCTGTTGAATAATGCTTCTTGTCTTTCTCCGCCTTGAAAGTTGAAGTAAAGTTTTAATTTTTAATAATATACTTTCTTTTTGAAAAAAGATAGTAATTCTCTGTCAATTAAAAAAAAAATTGACTTGGGCGAAGCCGCGACGAAAGGTGACGGATGAGGCTCTTTTATTATACAAATCACAGTAATTGAACAACAAATTCATTTAATAAAAATCATCTTTTTTGTTTACTTCCAAGAAAAAAAAAAAGGCAAGGTGTTTTTTCAATCTTTTCTAAGAGATCTTTCAATAAAATAAAACCGCTCGTGTTACTGTCAGGACCCAAAATCCCTCTGAAGAAGTCGTGATGGAAATTACTCTTTACAAATAGGTAAGCCTAACACTTAAAGAATTAATAACAAAATTTATCCAAAAATAACTATTGAACATGAACTATATATTGCTATGTGAAGCCAACAATCCCAATATGACATACAATATCCCAAAACCGGCAGTACAAGTCATAAGCTCTACTGTGTTCACTAGGAAATTTCTACGTACATCTGTTTGGAAATAGAAATAAATTGTACAAAATAAACTTCTGAAAGTGACTCTGAGGCATGCAAATGCGATGGCATGTATACCTTGAAGTCTCTACAGCATTATCTGATCAGCTATCTAATGATCAATAAACTCTGAAGTATCTGGATCTAAACAAAAATGTGCAGAAACGCGTAGCATGAGTACATCATAGCGGTACCCATTAAGTATCAAGACTAACCTCGGTAGAATAGTGATGGATAACGATCAAGACATATACTAGACATATTAACCTGTACAAGTATAAAAGAGAAACTAACTAGGAGAAACATCAATATAAAGCTAAGCATCGTAAAATCAACAATACTTGCAATAGGAAACTAGAAGCAATAATTATCAACAATGAACAAACAGGTAGTAACGTCGTAGACTCAGCTGAATACAGTCAAGGTCGTGAAACTAAGTAAGGAAAAATAGGTAGCAACCAAATAAGCAACTGCTTTCACACAAGATTATACAAGAACTTTACTGAGGTATCACACCTCATCACCATAATTCGCGGGTCCCAAGTTACAAACCTTAATCACTTGGAATCTTGTGCCCACATTAATATTTATAATTGCACGGACAATTCACGTGCTACACAGATAACTCACGTGCTAAGGGAGTGACAATACCTCATATCCGCACGGACAACTCACGTACACATAATAATAGTGACTCATAACTACATGGACAACTCACGTGCCAACGTTAACCAGAACTCATAACCGCAGGGACAACTCACTTGCCAATAGTACAACTCTCACACAAAACGCAAGTAAATGAGAATACATGTAAATGATCAATGAAAATATGGATCAGAGATATGTAAATCTATCACAACTCGAGTCAACAAGTAAGATTAGAGACAATGAATGGTACATACGAAACTATACAACATAACATAAAGGCATGACCCACAATAAGTAGGCACACTACTACACAAATATTACCAGCAACTATGCTCAGAAGCCATCACAAGTCATCCCGTCATAGCCCCCTTGTCTTGTCACGTGCGCAACAATAAAGTGAATGGCTGTGTAACGAGTCGACCAGTCGTTTTGAGAATTAAAGTCCCGTTCAGCGGCATAAGGTCTTGGGAAGCTTTGTATTATGTGTTATGGTTTAGTTATCGGACAATTCGGAGTCAATTTGGATGAAGAATTCATGTTTTAGAAGCTTAAGCAATAAGAGTTGACCAGAATTTATTTTTTGTGTAGACGACTTCGAAATGGCGTTTTGATCATTCTAGCAGCTCCATATGGTGATTTTAGACTTATGTGTGCGTCTGAATTTGGATTTAGAGGTATGTAGGATAAGTTAAATTATTTCAGCGAAATTTGGAAAGTTGAAGTTTTAAAAGGTTGAGAGGTTTGACCGAGAGTTGACTTTTGTGATATCTAGGTCGGAATATGATTCCGAGAGTTGGACTAGCTCTGTTATGTCATTTGGGAGTTACATGCTAAATTTGATATCATTCTGGATTGATTTGACATGTTTTGGAACGAGGTTTAAAAGTTAGAAGATTTGGAAATTCATAAGTTTGATTAGTAGTGCGATTCGTAGTTTCAACATTGTTTGATGTGATTTGAGGCCTCGAGTAGGTACGTGATATGTTGTATGATTGGTGGGTATATTCAGACCGGGTCCCGAGGGGTACGGGTGAGTTTCGGACGAGCTTCAAACCATTTTCTCATGTTTTGAAGAGCCTGTTCTATCATTCGGTGTGCCATCATCGCGTTCGCATAAGAAGAGTCACATTCGCGCAATACATTTAGTAGGAAGGAAGCAATTGCCCTTCGCATTCTCATCCAGAGGTCCGCGATCGCATAGATGTAAGGCGAAATAGGGTATCTTACTACTTCTCTCTTTGTGCTCGCGTATGTTCTGGAGGTTTGGTCACCGCATTTGCGAGCTCGAATCGCATTTGCATAGCACATTTTTGGGAATTATTCACGTTTTTTCTATGCAATCGCGAGGGATATTCCACGATCGCGACGTTTTAATCACTAGACATAATATAAAAGTACTCTATTTCGAGGGTTAGCCATTCTTTTTTTATCTTATCTTGACTTGTAGAGCTCGATTTTGAATGATTCTTCCTCGTTTTTTCAAGAAAATCATTGGGTAAGTGTTCTTCACCCGAAATTTATTATATTCCCTAATTCTATCTTCATTTTTATCTTATAATTAGAGTTTTAAGTTGAGAAAAAATGGGAATATTTGAAGAAACCTTTCAAAATGTAAAATGATGATTTGATGGACGAATTGGTATCAGAATTTGTTAATATTCTATGGTTGAAATAATATCGGAGTGGGTGTTCGGGTTTTGTAAATTTTATCGGGTTCTGGAATGCGGGCCTAGGAAGTTGACTTTTTAGTTTTGTTAAAAATTGAGAGTTTATTATCCGAAATTATTTCTTATAAGTTTTATTTATGATTTGAAGTTATTTTGGCTAGATTTGGGCCGTCCGGAGGTTATTTCACTTGAGAAGTTTATTTTTAGAGTAACGGTCTATCTTCATTGACGCAAATGTCTTGTCTAGCTTTGTGTGGGAGAACTAACCCTTAGGATTTGTGTCTCTGGTGCTAATTGTGTCATGTGAGGTGTGTGTACGCGAGGTGACAAGTACGTGCTCAGGCTTATTTGTGGAATGTTGACCTGTTAGGGCTCTTCGGTTCTTATGATCATTTGATATGAAGTTGCTTTGTTATGTTAGAATCCCCAGTTACCAGTTTCACCTCTACGTGTCTTAATTGGAATTATATGCTTCATGTTACACCCTTTTTGCCTATTTGACTCTTGTGTGCCTTAACTGAAGTTGTAGCCTATTCGATTGCTATGCTATCCTTCCCAAATTGGTTATCCTTAATTGAAATTACTATTATCTCTTCTGTAACTGTTTATCCTTGATTGAGGTTATGATTATTTGTTCAGTTTCTTAAAATAACAACAATAACAACAACAACCTAGTATTAATCCCACAAGTGAGATTTGCGGAGGGTAATATATACGCAGACCTTACCCCTACCCCGAGGGGCAGAGAGTTATGATTATTTTTTCAGTTGCTTAACTATAATTGAAATTGTTGTATCTCTTTCAAAATTGCTCAACCCTTAATGAAGTTTAATTATGCTTTATCATAGTTGCCTTGCCCTTATTTCGAAATATTGAGTCATGTTATCACCCTTGTTGTCGAATTGTACTTTTTGGGGATCATTTGTTACATATTATTTCTCCCTTGTTGAGCTATTCTTATTGTAACTCGCATTCTCTATTGTGTTTATTCTTTGTGATCTCGTTCTACCGCTTCTTTGTGTTCCAAAGCTCTCGAGTTGATTTACTTGTCGTATTCTCGTGTTATTATTAGTGTACCCAATTTTTTTGAGCCGAGGGATATGCAAGGTATTGGTCTTGACACTGATTAGAGGAAATATTGTGGAGTATTGGCATATGTTGTGAAGGTTATTCTACTGTGTTGTTGTGTTTATGGCACATGATATTACTGGGAGGATTTGTTCGGGTGTTTGCACGAGGTTTCTGCCGTGCTATTACTACTGATGATGTTGCACATGCAGTGTTACAAGGCGGGCTATATCTATGTATTTGCGCATGTGGCGGGACAAGGTAGGAGCATTTCTATGCACGTGCCGCGATACAAGGCGGGTATTTACTTTATTATCGCACACGTGGCGAGACAAGGTGGGCTATGTCGGGGATTGATATGTGATAATTTATGATGGACTGGGTGCCTTGTTGTTGTTGATATTTGTATAGTGACATGCCTAACTAGTTTGAGTTTTACCTTGTGCAAATCGTGGGGACGGTTTCTTACGTGCCATTCATTTCTTCTACTCTTACTCGTTGGTCTGAACTATGATAGAACACTTCCTCAAGCATACATGTTAATAATTAATCAACCCTATCGCTTTTCGAAGATGGATCGTGATATTATTGATCATTCATACATAGCCTAGTTTACTTCCCTTCTATGTGAGAATTGTTATATTGGCACGTGAGTCATCTGTGCAGATACCAGTTGAAATGAGGGCACAAGATGCCAAAGTGATTAGGGTTCACGAATTGTGACCCGTGAATTGTGAATATTTTGAGGTTTGGTACCTCGTGAAAATGATTGGATAAGTGTGAATGCAGTTATTCTTATTGAGTTGGTACTTGTCTGTTCTTTAATTGTTTTCTCCGGATTTTAACTGTGTTAAGCTTACCCTAGTGTGTTATTAATTTTTGTGTCCCGTTGCTATTGTTATTGTTGTTATGCGTAGCTTTTTAGAGATATCGTACTCTATTAGTGCTACATGTATACTTGTCCATCTTATTTTAGTCCAGTAGGTTTCCCAACTATCGCTCGTCACTACTCCATTGAGGTTAATCTTGATACTTACTGGGTACCTGATGAGCACAAAACACACACATAAATATGCTCGCTAGACGAATATAGTATAATATAATATCGTATCTAAATGGATTAGAGTTAAACAATATTATTTTAATTTGTAGCTTGATTTCTATCCAAGATGATCAACAATTGAAATTTATGTGATTAAAACTAAAATTAACTAAGAGTCTAGACTATTGGCTAATTACAATTGACGCAAATGATGAGCAAAGAAGGTTATCAATTTGGAGAAGACAGAGTTGATAGGATTAGTGCAAGATAAATGTTTGGGATCTAACTCTAGATAATTCACTTCAAATGATCTAGTGAGTTTCTCGAATGCACTTGGTAATTAATTCAATTATTTAGTAAAAACTCTTCTCTCAATTAAGTATCAACCTAACGTGATGAATATATTTAAGCTCGTGAAGATTATAAGAATTCATAATGGATTGGTCTTTAGGAGAACCTCTCTGTGACAACCAAATCCTTTATCGAAATCATTAAAATATCATGAGATATTTGGAAAACTGTAATTTTCCCGAAAGATCCTTTCCACAATAGGTAAACATATTTCCTTTCCTTTCCAAATAAAGAGTGTGAAATACCACTCTATGCCCGCATACCAATGTGTAAAAGTCATGAATGATGTGATACCATACAACATGAGGGAAAATGTGTCTCTATGCATGAGTGCCATATATGCATGCCAATGCCATGCATCTCAGAAATGAATCATGTACTCATACTCTCAGAGTACTCAACCTCATTGTATCACACTTTTCACTCATTATATTCAACTACTCGGTACTGTATATGGCCTATACGACCCAGGGAAGTTTCATCCCAGAATATATATACATCACTGACCATCAGTGACTCAGTACCGAGGAAGTTCAATCCGGCCCCATGGAGAAGATCCATCTCAAGGTGTATAAATGCTTCAGACAAGATCCACATTCAGTAAAGATCCATCCCTCAAAATAATTAACCGTGCCAACTGTGGGTGTGCTGACTCCGGAGTGAATCCTACCCAAGGACTATAACAAGCCAATCATGGAATAAATCAATCAGGTCCTCAGCGTTACTTAAAAATCAATAAAATGTGATACGGCGTGCAACCCGATCCCTAACATAAAATCACACCTCCCTAAGGCTCATAAGCCACTGGATGCTCTCTTAGGCACTCCAAAAATACAACAACCAAGATACCCACTTTAAAAACACCTTCTATGAATTTAAAGTTGTTCATCGTGATATTGAATGTAGAATCCAAACTGATATAGAAATACTGCGAGTCTCAACACCATCCAATGTAACTCTTAGGTTCTAGACATATACAAATCCGCAACATTCTCAACCATGTATAAATCTTGAATTCACTAGAATCATTCTCGAGAGTCATCCACTCTGCTCAAATCTCAATTAGATTGATCGTACAGAGTGGACGACCTCTTCCCCATGAGCACTCCAACACCCAAGGAAGTAACCCCACCTTAATCCAACCAGATAAATTTCTGCTCCACGCACATTACATCATTCACCAATAATAACTCAAATCATTCCATGATTCACATATACTTATAAAGCCTCATACAACTCGTATCTAGAAATCCCCTTACTCGAGTCATCCATGATCTCAACCTCTGCAAGTCATAACAAATTCACTAGTATACCTCAAAAATGAAACTAACACAACACATAGCCGTGCAAACTTATCAATGTCATACCTCCTTTTTACACACCACCCCCGAAGGATAGTATATAAAGTAGTTTTTCCAATTTAAGTGATATTATTCTAAATGGAATTATTTATTCATTTTATGTTCAGAGTCGCCACTTGGGATAGTTTTGTTTTCTGGTGTCCCAAGTCACCGGTTTATTTCAAAATCCCAAATCGAGAAAAATTCGACTTTCTTTTTAAAGTCTGCGAACCAGAAATTCTGAATAAGGAATTCTGTTAACCCGAGGGAGGGTGTTAGGCACCCCCGGATTCCGTGGTTCTAGCACGGTCGCTTAAACTATTACAATTGGCCTATCGTCTTATTTTAATACATGTTTTAAATCTATGGTGTATTTTAACTTTATAACCGCTTTTATTCATTTAAAGAAGATTTAACGTCATCTAAAATATGTCTTTGAACCGCGTCACATGAAATGCACCCGTAATCTGAAACACATTTTATTCAACGGTATTAAGATTTGGATTTGGGTCACATGAAATGCACACCCGAGCTTAGGAAAGTAATATTATTAAAATAACGCTCCTAAAGTAACTACACATTTTTAAGTTGCGAGGGCCATGGAAAGTTCAGCTAAATGGCACACCTCGATTTCTAAAGGATTAACATTAATTAAGTGAGGGACATGAGTTTTGGGATTTTATTTGACATAGCACGCCTCAATTTATTTCAAAAGATTTATACTCAATTAAAGCAAACTATGGATGTTCATGGATTATTCTCCTAAAACTAATTCGAGATCATGTGACAAGCTCAAAATTTTATAGAAATGATTTGTGGGTAAATGCGCAAAGATTAAGCTTAATTTAAAGCTTGCATGAACCAAATGATGCAGTAAAGCTTATTAACGTATTACACTTTTATAGGTATAAAGGCGTTTTGAATTTCCAACAATGAGGATGGAAAGCAAAATAACTAGATAACATCCAAACTCTTGACTTTGTAATTCAACTCCTAAAGCAGAAATCCTTGAATTCATATAGAAGCAAATTATTGTCCATGGCTTGACCAGTGTTAAAAGAAATAAAGGTTCAACCAAATGCCTATGAAATTGACTCTTAATTAATAATATCACAAATTGGCTCTTAATCAGATATAATCCCGTAGACTTTCCAAATGGTTCGATTGATCAGGGAAGAGGTCAATAACACTAGATTGAACAAAGAAAACTCGAAATGCCGTCATTCACATCCAAACTCCTAAATGGCTGAATTTTATATAAAAGGAAGGCCTTTGGGACTTAATCACGAGGCCAAATACTGAGTAGCCTAAATAATTACCTGAATTCTCAAACGGTCCAGAACAAATTGAATCCTACGAATTCTTCAAATTTTAGCGAATTACACACAACATTTTACTCGGTTGATTTAGAAACCAAAAGGGTTTTGCCAACCAAGACAGCCCAATACCAATTGCACTAACACAGATTCATGTATAAACATTCCATCGAACAAGTAGCACAACATTGATCAACACTTAACGAAATGTACAAAGGGACATTAAATGGGTATAGTTTGAATGCTTCATATTTAACGAGCAATAATAAAACGAACCTGAATCAGATGTGTGTGTTTGGACGAAATCTTTAGGTTTTCCTCACTGAAATTCAGCAGAGCAAATATTGAAAAGAGAGCTTTGTCTGGACAGCAACGATAAAACTAAAAAAAACTCAGCCGAATAGAGACCAGAAATAGACTTCAAATTTATATCCAACAGCTAATTGAAGTAGAGCCAACAACAAACAGTAGAAAATCCCAACCAAATCGTTCAGAAAACACTTGAAAGTAGAGCTTGACAACCAAATAAAATTACAACTGAAGTAGAACTCAGCAACAGGTCTCAGCAGTAGAACTCGACCAAATAAAGGTCAGAAATGGAAATGAGAGCTTAACTAATCGCAGCAACAAACAATTTGATGCTTTAGACGAAATGATGCTATCTATTTTATGGTCTCTATTCGGATGTGTCTGTTTGGACGAAATCTTTAGGTTTTCCTCACTGAAATTCAGCAGAGCAAATCTTTTAATAAAAAAAGAGAGCTTTGTCTGGACAGCAACGATAAAACTAAAAAAAACTCAGCCGAATAGAGACCAGAAATAGACTTCAAATTGATATCCAACAACTAATTGAAGTAGAGCCAACAACAAACAGTAGAAAATCCCAACCAAATCGTTCAGAAAACACTTGAAAGTAGAGCTTGACAACCAAATAAAATTACAACTGAAGTAGAACTCAGCAACAGGTCTCAGCAGTAGAACTCGACCAAATAAAGGTCAGAAATGGAAATGAGAGCTTAACTAATCGCAGCAACAAACAATTTGATGCTTTAGACGAAATGATGCTATCTATTTTATGGTCTCTATTCGGATGTGTCTGTTTGGACGAAATCTTTAGGTTTTCCTCACTGAAATTCAGCAGAGCAAATCTTTTAATAAAAAAAGAGAGCTTTGTCTGGACAGCAACGATAAAACTAAAAAAAACTCAGCCGAATAGAGACCAGAAATAGACTTCAAATTGATATCCAACAACTAATTGAAGTAGAGCCAACAACAAACAGTAGAAAATCCCAACCAAATCGTTCAGAAAACACTTGAAAGTAGAGCTTGACAACCAAATAAAATTACAACTGAAGTAGAACTCAGCAACAGGTCTCAGCAGTAGAACTCGACCAAATAAAGGTCAGAAATGGAAATGAGAGCTTAACTAATCGCAGCAACAAACAATTTGATGCTTTAGACGAAATGATGCTTTCTATTTTCTGGTCTCTATTCGGATGTGTGTGTTTGGACGAAATCTTTAGATTTTCCTCGCTGAAATTCAGCAGAGCAAATATTGAAAAGAGAGCTTTGTCTGGACAGCAACGATAAAACTAAAAAAAACTCAGCCGAATAGAGACCAGGAATAGACTTCAAATTGATATCCAACAGCTAATTGAAGTAGAGCCAATAACAAACAGTAGAAAATCCCAACCAAATCGTTCAGAAAACACTTGAAAGTAGAGCTTCACAACCAAATAAAATTACAACTGAAGTAGACCTCAGCAACAGGTCTCGCCAGTAGAACTTGACCAAATAAAGGTCAGAAATGGAAATGAGAGCCTAACTAATCGCATCAACAAACAATTTGATGCTTTAGATCTGGAGTTTGGGGGTGTGCAGTTTTTGGGTCTTTGAGGGAGGAGTCTGATTTTGTGAGTTTCTACATGGTTTGAGGGAATGGAGAAGAAGGGGAAAAGCTACGCTCCCTCCTCTCGTTAGAGATCTGATGATGTATCCTTAGGTTATTAGAAAAGGAGTCTTAAGTAAAGGGAATTTGGGATGAGTCATTTTAGCTTTTGGGCCTGGGTTGGACAGATTTAAGAATGGGATTTGGACTAAATTCAAATTAAACTCTTTTTCTAATTTTCTTTCTTTTATTTTATAATTTTCCTTTTTTTAATTAAAATCCTACAACTTAAAAATCTTAAATTATCCAAAAGTGTGAAATTAAGTTAATTACAAAAATTATAAAAGCTACTTAATCCTAAATTTAAAGAGAAAAAATTAATAAAAGGAAAAAGTGTAAAAATGAAGCAATTTTTGTGATTTTCAATTTATTATAAAACAAGTAACTACCGATTGATCCTAAGAATGTAAAAATAAAGCCTAAATGTCATGCATGATATTTTTTTGTATTTTTCATGATTTAAATAAAACTCAAACATGCACAAAATGGATAAAATTCTACAAAAAATTCCTAAAATGGCAAATAATTAACAAAATCTATTTTTTTTAATTTTATTTTATAGGAGTATTTCGTATAGGGCAAAAATCATGTGCTCACAGCTGCCCCTCTTTGCTCGGAGACACGAAGGGTATTCGGGCAAAGATAAAATGAGCAACTTTGAGGGATTTTTGCCCATTTGAAACTCCATGAGAAGCATTTTCTGAAAAGAGTCTAACCGAACCTTGCTTCAAAGGTTGCCTACATATCCTTGGCTATAAAGGAATCAGGTCAGTGTAGTTCTAGTAGTTTTGGTAGCTGGGACTACCGGGAGCTGTGATTTCACTGTTGCTGCTACTGCTACTGCTTGATGACCTCCTTATTACACCAAAAGGAAAATCAAAAGCTAAGCTAGCTAGGCCTGTCAACTACGAGTTACAAGACTCCTATCTATAAATCGCTTGAAGCTTGATCTTGAGTCTTAGCTGATTTTTGCTGTTGACTCCGATCTGGATTTTGATGCTCGTCAGCTACATGTGCTGGTTCTTTCTTCAGCTCTTGGACCAAAGCGGGACATGCGAAACTTATGACTTCAATCAAATTTTGATCAGTATGCATCTTTGTCTGCTTTAGCATTTGGAATTCACTTTTTTTTTTCTTTTTCTTCTTTTCTTTATTCTGGACTGAGGCTCATTCTCCCGGCCACCTTGGTTTTGTGCCTCGACGTCAAACCTGCTTAGATGCCAAAACAATCAAACGAACGAAATTTTTCTGCCCCAGCTTTCACTAGGAAAATTTTGTGAGTTATTTGTGACAAAAGTCTGAACTCATTCTCTATTGAAAGCAATAAAAGTTAGGATTGTGTATCCTTGGGCATAGGAAATACAGTCCCGAATTGGGAAGATTTCAAAGTTATGCTGGCAAAATGACCGGGTTATGCCGGAAAAGAAAGAAAGGGTCCTCGGGTTATGCCGGAGAGGAAAGAAAAATGTCCTTGGATTATGCCAGGGAGGTCCATGGGTTATGCCGGGATAAAAGAAAAAACGTACTTGGGTTATGCCGGGATAAAAGAAAAAGAAAGATCCTTGGATTATGCCAGGGAGGTCCATGGGTTACGCCGGGATAAAAAAAAAGGTCATTGGGTTATGCCAAAGAGGTCCACGGGTTATGCCGGGAATAAAGAAAAAAGGTCCTTGGGTTATGCCAGGGAGGTCCACGGGTTATGCCGGAAATATCTAGGGAATGGGTCCCTATGCTACCATGAATTTGAATTTTTCTTCTTCTTTTTCTTTTTTCATCATTCTTCATTTCATTCAAATTTTTTTAGTAGGAAATGCAGGAAAGAATTTGGAGGAAACTTCCCTTTTGGACGGTTCCTTGTTGCAAAGCTGTTTCAGCACTTGCGCATTTCGTTTCCCTTTTGGTTGCACCTGCTTCTTGCACGATTGCTTGGATTCCACTTGTTTCAACTTTTCAAATAAAGAACAATCGTTATTTTGAAACGGTGGTTGGTTTTCAGGCCTTGCTTGTTTCGATCACTTGATCTTTGCCCAACTCTTTGGTGAGAACCTCTGTTGCTTGTTGGTTTTTCTGAAGACTGATCTCTCTCTCAAAACGGAGGACCTCAGCTTTCAAGATTTCTCATGACGGCTCGCCCATATGAGGCTTTGGCCTTTTCACTTTATTCTGCCTCTAAGGGATTTTGACTTCGAATTTCTTTTTCCTTTTTTGTAACTTTGATTTCAGTGCATTAGCCATCATGGCCAGTCGGGATTAACTTGATGCACCCGCTGAGGCTGGGTACTTTTCTTTAGGCTTGGCTTTTGTTAGGCGGAACCCTGTGAAACCAATCTTGCCATCTTTTGTTTGTATTAATTTCGGAAATAGAGTTAGACCAAAAGGGATTTAAGGAAAAGTAAACAGGAGGCAAGAAAATGAAAAGTGTGTCCCTTTCGGGGAGGAAAGAAGGACTTATCTGGGGTGCATGCAGACTTCAATTGACATGACATGCTTTTTGGACTGGATTCCCGACCCACACAAAATTTTTTGACTTCTCAAAACCTCATTGTGACCCACATTTTCAAATCGAGAAACCAGGCCAGGACTCCAATGGTGGTGAAAGGTGTATTCTTTTCGATCGACGGCGCCCTTTGCGGGTTTTCGCCAATCGACCTCTCTCATTTCTCTTCTCACCGTCGCCTGATAGTGCTCTTTATGAGTTTTCACTAACTAGGCTCTCTTATTTCCAATTTCTCTACTCATCGTCGCCTTGTGGTGCCCGTAGATTTTCACCGATGAGACTCTCATTTTATTCACTCATTTTGATTGTATCAGATCCAAGCTACTGTGTTCTCTAATTCTGACGCCTTTGGCTGATTGATTAGAAGGACTTCGACAAGGTTTGAGTAAATAGAGAATTGAATCGCATTACAACTTTGAAACCGTTCAGGCGGGATCATCACCGAACCATTATATCATCTGCCCTAGTTTCATTTTTTGGGGAAGCATGATTTTCGTTTTCTTATGACTGAACCCTAGAGAGAGGCTGCTTACGTATCCTTTCAGAATTAAGTCAAACGTAATTCAGGGAAATATTTTGTTTTGTTTTGTTTTTCTTCTTTCGTTTTCTTTTTTTTTTTCATTTTTCATTTTTTCTTTCAATAACACTTTCGGGTTCCAAAGAGGGTAGTCAAAGAAGAGTGACTAGCACAAAGGGTTTGCAAGAGGTGGATAGTGTTTGGGTAGGGAGAATGAAAGCCTTCGTCATCCCAATCAGATAATATCATTGCTATAGAAAGCCTAAACATAGTACCTTTTTACTGCGTCCACATTCACAGCTGCTTCAGGATCATTTCCTTCGACATCTCCCAAGTACAATACTCCTCTTGGCAATATATTTCTGATGATATACGGACTTTTCCAATTAGGAGCAAACTTTCCTTTCGCTTCCTGGTGATGGGGAAGAATGCGCCTTAACACGAGTTGCCCCACTTCGAAATTCCTGGGCCGCACTTTCTTATTGTAGGCACGGGTCATTCTTTGCTGGTACAACTGCCTATGGTAGACCGCAGCCGTCCGTTTTTCATAAATTAGTGTCAACAATTCCAGCCGGGTCTTGACCCACTCACTGTCTTCAATTTCAGCTTCGACAATGATCCGGAGAGAGGGGATTTCAACTTCCGCGGGTATTACAGCTTCAGTGCCATAAACAAAGAGGTGCAGGGTTGCTCTAACCGATGTGCGCACCGTAGTATGATATCCCAGTAATGCGAAAGGCAACTTTTCATGCCACTACCTGGAGCTCTGAATCTTCTTTCTCAAAATCTTCTTGATGTTCTTGTTTGCTGCTTCGACGGCACCATTGGCTTTAGGCCAATAAGGAGTAGAGTTCCTATGCGTTATTTTGAATTGTTCGCATATCTCTTCCATCAAATGACTATTCAAGTTTGCAGCATTATTTGTGATGATCGTTGCAGGAATACCAAAATGGTAGATAAGATTGGAGTGCACGGAATTTACCACATCTTTCTTGGTGACAAATTTGAGAGTGATGGCTTCAATACATTTTGTGAAGTAGTCAATGGCAACCAATATGGATATGTGTCCATTTGAGGCTTTCGGCTCAATTTGCCCAATGACGTCCATCCCCCAAGCAACAAATGGCCAAGGTGCTGACATGGGCAGTTCTGTGGGGGGTACATGAATCAAACCACCGTGCACCTGACACTGATGACACTTCCGAACAAAGCTGAAACAACCTTTTTCCATGGTTATCCCGTATTAGCCTGCTCTGAGGATTTTCTTTGCCAAAACATACCCGTTCATGTAGGGTCTATACACTTTTGCGTGTACTTCGTGCATGATCCTTCCAGCTTCTTCGGCGTCAACACATCTTAACAAATTGAGATCTGGAGTCCTTTTGTACAAGACATCACCGCTCAAGAAGAAACCACTTGCGTGCCGTTTAATGGTTCTCTTTTGGTCTCCACTGGCTTGTTCGGGGTATTCTTTAGTTTTCAAAAATCTTTTGATGTCATGGTACCATGGTTGGGTATTTGGTTATGCTTTAACTGTATTGCAAAAACCATGCCTTTCCCGGATTTGGATTTCCAAGGGATCTATGTGAGCATTTCCTGGGTACGGCAGCATTGAGGCCAAAGTAGCAAGTGCGTTAGCCAATTCGTTGTGACAACGAGGGATGTACCTGGACTCTATTGACTTGAATTGCTTGCTGAGGTCTTCCACATGCTGCCTGTAAGGGATAAGCTTAACATCTCGGGTTTCCCATTCTCCCTAGGCTTGCCGGATAATCAGATCGGAGTATCCCATGATCAACAACTCTTCGACATCCTTGTCGATTGCCATGTTTATACCCATGATACATGATTCATACTCGGCAGTGTTGTTTGTGCAGAAAAATAGAAGCCGGGCTGTGGCTGGGTAATGTTGTCCAGTAGATGAGATCAAGACTGCCCCAATTCCCATTCCTTTTGCGTTTACTGCTCTATCAAAGAACTTCTTCCAAGCAGTAGTATCCTCGGATATTTCCTCGACTGAGTTTACCTCTTCATCTGGGAAGTAAGTGTTTAAAGGTTGGTATTCATCATCAACCAGGTTTTCAGCCAAATGATCTGCCAACGCCTGGGCTTTCATCGTCGTTCAAGTGACACATACTATGTCACATTCAGTGAGTAGGATCTGCCATTTTTCTAATCTCCCCGTGGGCATTGGTTTCTGGAATATGTATTTCAAAGGATCCAGTTTGGTTATGAGGTAAGTGGTCTAGGCTTGCAGATAATGTCTCAACTTCTGAGCGACCCAGGTTAAAGCACATCAGGTTCTTTCCAATAAAGTATACTTAGATTCATAGCTGGTAAACTTTTTGCTCAAATAGTAGATTGCCTGCTCTTTCTTTCCGGTCACATCATGCTGCCCGAGGACACAACCAAAAGAGTTTTCCAAGACTTTCTGGTACAAGAACAGAGGCCTCCCTGGTTCAGGTGGGACCAAGACCTTTGGATTGGACAGATATTCCTTGATATTATCAAAATCTTCTTGAGATTCATCCATCCACTTGATTGCCGCATCTTTTTTCAGCAGTTTGAATATGGATTCGCATGTGGACGTCAGCTGAGCAATGAACCGGTTGATATAGTTTAATCTGCCCAACAAGCTTATCACATCTTTCTTGGTTCTTGGAGGAGGCAAATCCTGGATAGATTTAATCTTTGTTGGATCTAACTCAATACCTCTCCGGCTGACTATAAAGCCCAAAAGTTTTCCTGGTGGGACTCCAAACGCACATTTGGCTGGGTTCAGCTTCAAATCATATTTGCGCAACCGCTCAAACAATTTTCTCAGGTCTCGAATAGGGTCATCCCAGCTTTTAGACTTGATGATTACATCGTCCACATACACCTCTATCTCTTGATGCATCATATCATGAAAAATGGCAGTCATGGCCCTCACGTAGGTTGCCCCAGTATTCTTCAGACCAAACGGCATGACTCTGTAACGGTATGTACCCCAAGGTATGGTAAAAGCTATTTTCTCTGCGTCTTCTTCATCCATCACCACCTGGTTATATCCTGCGTAACAATCCACGAAGGACTGTATCTCATGTTTGGCGCAGTTATCAACAAGGATGTAGATATTTGGCAAAGGGAAGTTATCATTGGGGCTTGCCTTGTTTAAATCTCTGTAATCCACACACACTCAGGTCTTTCCATCTTTCTTTGGTACTGGAACTGCATTGGCTAGCCATGTGATGCACCGGACCACTCGGATCACCCCTACTTTCAACTGTTTCGTGACTTATTCTTTGATCTTGTCACTGATGTTAGTTTTAAACTTTCTTTGCTTTTGCTGGACAGGGGGATAATCGGGGTAAGTCGGCAACTTATGAACCACCAAATCGACACTCAATCCCAACATGTCATCATATGACCAAGCAAACACATCTTTGAGCTCAAACAAGAGTTGGATTAATGCATCTTGGGTTTTTCGATCTGTGTGCATGCTTATCTTGGTTTCCCTGATTTCTTCAGAACTTCCCAAGTTAACCGACTCAGTATCATTTAAGTTTGGCTTAGGTTTATTCTCAAATTATTCCAATTCTCGATTTATTTCTTTAAAAGCCTCTTCTTCGTCGTATTCCGGTTCTTGGTTCATTATTTCACAGTGAGACATCGTGTTTGAATCTGAGCATGAAGTCCGCAAGCATGTCATGTTATTTAAAGCCGTATTATCAGAACTGAAAAAGAAATAAAAATAACAAAATCAGAAGCAATAAAGAAAGATGGACGATGAAATATTGATTTCATTTCATTGAATTTGGAAGATAACAGGGTTTACATTAAAATTAAAAGACATGAAACTAAAGAAAACATCTGAGTTACACCTCGGAATAACTCGTGACGAAGAAAAGGAAGTAGGACAAGTCTACCGGGACTCCGCCTTATTTGGAAAGGCGTAGCCTTCCAATTTTGGATTTTTGCCTCAGGTCCCATGTATAGCACCTCAACGGTGCTTGAGCCTTCCCCCGGCTGGACCATGTGGGTTTCATACAATATGTTCCTCATTGCCCCACAAATCTCTTCAATTTCTTCGGCCGTAAATGCCTCATCTTCTTCTTCCTCATGGTATTTAGGCTTGACAAATGTCCTGTACAGATGAGACACCGGCTGAGGCAAGACCCAACCATCATTCTTTCTATCATCTGCCCATTTTACATCAGTTGGAGTGGTTCGGAAGCCTACCCCAAAGAACTTTTCACTGGCGGTCAGGGTGATAGGTTAAGCTATTCCTTGAAATGATTTCCCAAGCCCCTTCCTCGGTTTGTGGCCATGCCTAATCATTTCTTTGGCCACCATGATTGATGCATTAGAAAGGAAGGGTTGGGGCCAATGGTTTCCTTCTTCGCACTGGTCCACGACCATAATCTCAAAAGCCTGATAAACTATGTGCTCATTCCCCTCTCTTGCTTCAAGACACGGGACTGACGGGTCTCGATGAATTGATTGCTCATCTTCGCCATGAACCACAATCTTTTGGTACTCATGCTCGAACTTCATCATCAGGTGAAGAGTAAAAGGCACAGCCCTGCTGCATGAATCCACAGCCTCCCCAAAAGAAAGTTGTAAGAGGTGTCCATGTCCAAAACCTGGAAGGTTACTTCGAAGTCTACTGGCCAATGGTTAGGATTAGATAAATCTCTCCAATTGTGTCCCTTTTGATACCAGTGAAAGCACGTACGCAGACATTGTTGGGTCGGATTTTCTCGGTCCCAATTTCCATACGCTGCAGAGTTGAGAGTTGGCAAATGTCTACCTAGAGCCTCCATCCAACATCACTCTTTTCACATAGTATCCGTCACTTTTGACTGTAAGGTGAAGGGGTTTGTCGTGTGCGGCCCCTTCTGGGGGAAAATCATTTTTGCTGAAGGAGATTTGGTTGATTGCAAAAAATCTTTCTGCCATTCTTTCCAACTGCTCTACCGAAGTCTCAACAGGCACATATGCTTCGTTAAGGGTCTTTATCAACACCTTTTGATGTTAGGGGGAGTTCATCAATAGAGATAACAATGAGACTTGTGCGGGATATTTTTGAAGCTAGTCAATCACCTCATAATCTACCATTTTCATCTTTTGAAAGAAGGCCTCTGCTTCTTCGGCACTCACGAGCTTCTTATATGGGAAGCGATTTCTCGTGGCATTGTTCACCTCTTCCAAATTGAAATACTTCTCACCCGGGTTAGTTTCTTGAATTTCTCCTGAGATTTATTTGCCCTTATAGGTCACCACTAATTTGTTGTAATTCCAGGGAACAACCGCAGGATCTGTCATGGGCTTCTGTGGTGCACGACCAATAACCACGGGCACACTCAGCCTTGGTGAATTAATTGGCCCCCGCATCACATACGTTCCCTTGGGCACATACATTTGGGTTGTATTGTTCAGTTGGAATCTCCTGGGAGGACTCAATGCCATCTACTTTTCTTTATGGCCTCGAGGGATATAGAGAACAACATCTTCGGGAGGCGTTGCCCCAGTTTCAACTTTAATTTTCTTCTCCGACTTCAGAGGGGTGGTTTTGTTCTTTTTCTCCCCTTTGTCTTGCTTCGGTGAAACTTTTGGTTTCTTTTCCACATCAGCGATGCCAATGATGACCTTCGACGCTGGGTCAAATTCCTTGTCCTCACAAATCATCTCGATTACCGGCCTGTTGTGGTGAGTCGACAGTGGGTTGTTGGTCACGTTGGGATATCTTCATCCCTTAGCACTGTCTTCCTTTGTTCTATAAAGTCTTCCACAGCCCTCTTCAAAGTCCAGCAATTTTCTGTATCGTGCCCTTCAGCCCTTGAGTGATAAGCGCACCGGGTGCCACGTTGGTAAGAGGGTGATTCTAGGTTTTGGCTATTCGGGGGTACGGGTTGCAACAAACCCATTTGGACCAATTTTGGGAATTATCTAGAATAGGACTCACCAATTGGTGTGAAGTTTGTTTTCCTTGGTGGCTCCCGGGTGCGTAAGTTGTTTTGTGGAGGTTAGGGATTATAGTGGTTTTGGTAAGGAGGCTGATTTCTAGGAAGTGGAGCTCTGTTCTGGTTAAATTGTTGTTGTGGCCTGACATAGGGTTGGGGATTCATCACTGTGTACGTCTGAGGAGCATAGGCTACATCTTGGTGGGAATAGTAGTGTTGCGGGATTCTTTCAGAGAAAAGGGACCTAGGACTACGGTGTTTTCTTGCACTTGACACTGCCATGGATGTTTCTTCTTTTTTCTTGCCCTTTTCTACCCCTCCAGACTCACCCTGAATGGCTTGGGTGGTAGATCTGATAGCGGATTGGCTTAGAATTTGACCCGTCTTCAAACCATCTTCAACCATTTCACCAATCTTGATGGTTTCAGCGAACGACTTACCTATTGCGGACATCATGTTTGGAAGTAATCAGCCTCTTGGGCTTGGAGAAAAACTGTGACCATTTCAACCTCATCCAACAGAGGCTTTACCCTGGAGGCCTGCTCACGCCATTTAACTACGTACTCTCGAAAGCTTTCCAAGGATTTCTTCTTCAAGTTTGTCAATAATTTTCTATCTTGAGAAATATCACGTTGTACTGGAACTGCCTGACGAAATCTCGAGCAAGATAATCCCAGATGTACTAGTGGGATATGTCTTGGTCCATGTACCATACAGATGCGATGCCAACCAGACTTTCTCCGAAATAGGCCATGAAGAGTTTTCCCTTCCACCGGCTCCTCGCAACTGGTTGCAATATCTCTTGAGATGAGTAATAGGATCACTGTGTCCATCATACTACTTGATTTTCGGGGTTTTGAATCCCAATGGTAGATGCACATGAGGGAACATACATAAGTCGGCATAGGATACACTTTTCTATCCACTCTAGCCTTGTATGCTTTTAAGACTCTGTTCCATACTCCTCATCTTTCTCACGGTCTCTTCTTGCTCAGGCGTTTTGGTGGTCTTTTCTTGCCCCGCAGTGAATTCATACCGGGGTGGCTGGGAGTAAGTATAAGTGGGAAATTATGGAGGTTCCATCGGGAAGGAGGGTGTTTGGAAGGTGAAAGCTGTTGGGTCAAAAATGGGCCTGGGCAAGGTAGGTTATGCTGTGGCCGAGCAAGGGGGAGCGGTGAAGATATTTGAAGCTGCACCGGAGATTAACACCTGGGGGCGTACCTCAAAAGGTGTTCCCACAAAATGAGCTGAGATAGTTGGGTGTCCTAGTGGTGTGTTTCGGTGACTGATAGGGATGGTGGAGGAACCGCTTGCTCTAGGAAAAAGTTCAGGGAACCCCGGGATTGAGCTTGGTAGCTATCTTACATTTGACAAAGCATCTCACATTTCCATAACTCGAAGACGCAGGATTCTATTTTCTTCGGCAGCTGCCGATTCTGAGATCGGGATACCTGAGATCGGACTATCATCCATGATGGTAATTGTTGGCAGAGTCATTTCTGAAGACATTTCGATGCTCCTTTTTGATCTGGTAAAGTATGGTTGCGAAGCTAGATTACCACAAAAACCAACCACCGTTCTATAAAAACCTGGACTATATATCACAGCAACCAAACGGTTAGTTTAAGACAAATAACACATAGGAAATCGCACAATGGGGTGTGATGCACCTATACAGTTAAATGTGTTTCTACATGTTTGCAACGGTTGCGTGTTTCATCCCGGCTTTACTTATTCTTCCCAATCCCTCCTCTCTTTTTTTTCGCTTTCAAACTTCCACTCTTTCCTTTTCATCTTTTTTCTTGCTATCTTTTTCTCACTTTTCTTTTGATTTTTCTTCGGCTCTCTTTTCTTTCCTCTTTTTTTTCTTTTCTTTTTGGGTCTTTCTTTTCACATCATTCTCTTATTTGGGATATTTTTTTTTAAAAAAATATGACCATATCTGATGAGGATTGCCTACGTATCACGACGCCGTGTGAATCAAATCATTACGTAGTTCAAGAAAAGTAGATGAAAAAGTAAAGAAACAATTTTTTTGGGAATTTTCGATTGTTCATTAAGAAACTTCTATTACAAAAGATTTCAAACTACTCATTTTCTTGGAATGAAAAACTACAAACGGACTCAAAATAAACCAAAATACAGACTCGATATATGAAAAATCAGGAATACATTAAAGCTTCAACTCCTGGGGCCCGCGGGGCATCATTCGGCCTCGCCATAGGCCTATGTGCGAGATCCCCTTGTAACCACTCCAAATCACTCATTATCTGGTGGACGAATGTCATCACTGCAGCGAAGAAGGTGGTTCGGGTCATATCCTCACATGTTTGCCATTTTGCGACAATGTAGTCGGCGATAGCCTTAATCGTTTCTCGAATCGTACACTTTTCCTGAAGTAGCCGCCTGATTTGTTTATTCTTGGCTTCTAACACCTGAGTGCCGTGATGGTTTTAATTTTGCAGCTGTTGAATTTCTTCCTCCATCTGAGCCATTAGAGCATAACAATGTTCCCTGTCAGCTTTAAAGTCTTGGCCCGCCTGGCCGCCTCATTCTCAAGGGTAGTAAACTTTCTACTCAGGCTTGTGATTGTCCTTTCATATTTTCTTTTCATTTGATGCACCAACTGTGTCCTCCCTTCTACATTCTTTGCCGATTGGGCCCGGACTTTTGCTAGATTGGCTTCAGATTTTTCTAAATCATCTTGAAACTCAAGTGCTTTCTTTTTCAAACTGCTTATAAGCCTTTCATCCGATTGGCTTCTTTCCGGGTTTCTAGCAGCTATTCTCATTCTCTGGATTTGTGCTTTAAGGGCTTTATTTTCCTGGGTTAGATTTTTCTTTTCCACTTCGTCTGCAGCAGCTTGGATACTTTTGGAAAATTTGAGATCCCCGATTTATTTTTCCAACTTACCAGTTCTAGCCCTGTAGCTCTCTTCTTTTGCCAACCAGCCCCATTGCTGTTGCGAGTCATCGGTGAATTGTTGCACGTGGGCTCTCTTAGCAGGTCTTTGAGGAATCTGGAATCTTTTACCGAACCAAACAATGTACTTGGGGTCCACTTCACCTCGAGCTAGATCTCGCACCATGGTCTTAGGTTCAAGAAATCTACATTTATTCCACACCTGGCGAATTCTTCCCTCCGGAAATACAGATTTTGGGCCCAATACAATGACATGTTTACTCAAATCTTCGTCACGGGGGATGGTTTGAAATCTTCCTAATTGGCGCAAAACCCTGTAGGGAGCATACGACTGGATGCTCTGGATGCCCATCAGGAGGAGATAACACACTTTAGCTGACATGTATACTACTTTGGTGACAGGAACCAATCCGAATGGCCACTCAATTTTATCGGCAGTCAAGGAGCTCAAATGTGCAAGCCAAGCTTCAGTACCCTTGGGCAATTCTATACCCACTACTCGGCTTTCAAATTGTTCAATGCAACTCAAACCAGTCATACCGTAATTCATATACCCAACCCGGTGGCAGAGATGTTCCTGCATCCATAATTGTAGTAATAGATTGCAGCCTTGGAAGAACTTTCCCCCTTTTCGATAGATAGTCAAAGCTCGGTAGATTTCAGATAAGATCAGGGGAACCACAATGTTGTTGGCTTTCTTGGTTGCAACATCGGTCATTCCTACGAGACCCACCTCTATATTACCATCTTCTCGCGAAAAGACTACAACACCCAAGAAGGCTACTATAAAAGCCAATGCCCGCCTTGCCTCCGATTTGTCTTTATTTCTGACATGGGCCAGTCCAGTGTTCGGCTCTTCAAAACCTTGGGGGTTACCATAACGTTGATACAAGAAATGGAGAGTGCAATACCCTTTAGATAAATTTCCATCCTGAATATCCCAATTAATACTCAGCAGATCCAGAAATCTGTGGGGAGATACCGGTCTTGGTGACACTAGATATCGACTTATAAGGTTTCCATTAAGGCCCGCATAACCCGCAACTTCCTCCAGTGTGGGTGTGAGCTCAAAGTCAGATAAACGGAACACATTGCGAGTTTGGTCCCAAAAGGTATTAAAGCTTCAATTACGTCCAACCTTGGCTTGATGTTCAACAGTGCGGGCCTCCCAAAACCATTACCACAGTTTCTTTACTACCTTTTCCTAGATCATTCCACCACATGTGGAGCTGTAAGGGGATATCTTTAAGGGCTGTGAAAGGTTCAATTTAATTTGTGCTCACCCTGCACATTTATTAAGCTGATTTACTAACTCATTTTGACCCAAAAGAGTAACACCATTTTTCAAAATTTTATTTGAAAATAAAATCCAGTTTTGCAAATACGGCCTTTCAGCACTTCGCGGAAGAAGATTTTAAGGTTGTGCCTGCTAACCGGTAAAAAATAAAGAAAATGACCAAAGGTGGTTGTTCTTGCAAAAACAGCCTTCCGGCGCCCTTTTGGGGACATTCGACTTACTTTAAACAAGAATGGCATCACCCTGTTTATTGGTGACAATTTTTTTTTTGTGTTTTTTTAGGCTATTTTTAAAAAAGGGAAGTTGGACCCGATGGGAGTTGCCTACGTATCCCACATCCGGTAAGAATCAAACTAGCGTAGTTCCGGAAGATTGGGAATTGAGTAAATAAGCTAACTTTTTTTTTATAAAACTCAGATCATGAAGCTTTAAGGCAAAAGAAAAATATTTTTGATTTTCTTGACTTTTTTTTTTGTTTTTTTTTCCTTTTGGAATTTTCTAAAGAAAATGCTTTAAAAGAAGAAAGGGAATTTTTTTTTTGGATTTTTGATTTTGATATTGATTTTATTTTTGAAAGAAAGAATTCTAAAAATTCTTTTGTCTTTTGATTGGAACTTTGGGAATTTCAAACGTAAAAAGAACATTTTGTTTGAATTTTCATTTGTTTTCTCTTTTTCTAAAGAAGGAAGAAAATATTTTTGGATTTTGGAAGTTTCCTCTTAATTTTTGAAAAAGTGACTTATAAGAAAATGTTTTGGATTTCTAAGTTTTTATATATTTACAAAAGCACTTCTAAAGTAAAATGAAAATATTTTTGGACTTCAATTTTTTTTTTCAAAATTTTTATTGAATTTACAAAAGAAAGACTTCTAAGGAGTATTTTTTTGGATTTTTGTTTCTTGATTTTTTTTAATATTTGTTTTTGGAAAAATACTTCAAAATGAAGGAAACACGTATTTTTGGATTTTAATTTTTATTGATTTTTCTTTTTTCGTATGAAAGACATTCGAAAGAAGGAAACTATTTTTTTGAGTTTAAAAACTACTTTTACTTCCTTTTTTTGAATTTTCTAATTTTTTTTAAAGAACGAACTAAAGGAAAATATTTATATTGGATTTTTTAAAAATTGGGGTTGGAACCGATGATGTTTGCCTACGTATCTCACATCCGGTGAGAATCAGACTCGCGTTGTTTGGTCAGTTTTGACAGAACATGGGAAACATAGCACTTGAAAATTTTGTCTCATTTTGAAATAAACTTTTTTTTTTCAGAATTTCGGCAGAGTTTCAGAATATTTTAAATACCTACCTCTCACTTTTTTTTTATTTTTTTTTTTTTGATTTTCTTCCTCTATTCTAGAGGCCGGTCAACATGCAAGCCGAACAAAGAGATATGCAAGTAGGACGTAAGATGCACACGATGGTCTTTTAATTTGGGTACACCTGTCCTAGACGGACCCAACCCCTATGTTGAGTCCCCAAAGTCAAATGCACATGATGCAAACAAACGTTCCTACTAGGGATCCGGCATGACGCCTTATTAGACTAGGTTTAAAAACCTGGGTTTATTGTTCTAGACCTGGCTTACCCGAGCGGATAGCTCGCGCCGAGGGGGGTAGCATACTGGGAATACAAAAGCTTCACCGGCTTTGCAACTTGTCCGAACCTCATTCTAAAATGGGATAAGACTCTACACAGAAGAGAAGTCACATGAAGTGCACCCTTCTCTATGATTTAGAAGACTCGGAGAGAGGAAAGGTTTCGTAGCAGTTTATATACAGTTCACAGAATATCAAAGCGGTAAAAGCAATTAGCACATTAGGCTCAAACATGTAGGAAAATCAGATAATAATTAAATCCAATCTAACAGCTATTCTAAGTTCAAATTCTTAAACCTGAACCGAAATTATGGGTTTTGTTTCCCCAGCAGAGTCGCCAGAGCTATCACACCTCCTTTTTACACACCACCCCCGAAGAATAGTATATAAGAGAGTTTTTCCAATTTAAGTGATATTATTCGAAATAGGATTATTTATTCATTTTTAGTTCAGAGTCGCCACTTAGAATGGTTTTGTTTTCTAGTGTCCAAAGTCACCGGTTTATTTTAAAATCCCAAATGGAGGAAAATTCGACTTTCCTTGTGAAGTCTGCGAACCAGAAATTCTGAATAAGGAATTTTGTTCACCCGAGGGAAGGTGTTAGGCACCCCCGATTCCGTGGTTCTAGCACGATCGCTTAAACTATTATAATTGACCTATTATCTAATTTTAATACATGTTTTAAACCTATGGTATATTTTAACTTTATAACCGTTTTTATTCATTTAAAGAAGATTTAACGTCGTCTAAAATATGTCTTTGGACCGTGTCACATGAAATGCACCCGCAATCTGAAACACATTTTATTCAACGTTGTTAAGATTATGATTTGGATCACATGAAATGCACACCCGAGTTTAGGAAGATAATATTATTAAAATAACGCGCCTAAAGCAACTACGCACTTTTAACTTTGCGAGGGCCATGGGGAGTTCAACTAAATTGCACACCTCAATTTCGAAAGGATTAAAATTAATTAAGTGAGGGCCATGTGTCGCGACCCGGATTTCCCACCATCAGGAGTCGTGATCACGCATACTATTGGAGCTAGGCAAGCCAAACATTTAAACATCTTTGAATAACAACACATCAATAATGAAATAACAAGTTTTAATTAAATGCGGAAGTCTTTCCTCACATAACTCTCATTTCATGGCACGAAATGATCCTTCGTGCAAATATAATCAAACAATGGCACGGAATGACCCTTCGTGCATAATGTAATCAACAATGGCACGGAATGTCCCTTCGTGCATAATATAATTATCAATGGCACGGAATGTCCCTTCGTGCATAATATAATCAACAATGGCACGGAATGACCCTTCGTGCAATATAATTAACAATGGCACGGAATGACCCTTCGTGCATCGTCACTCTTCCTCACCCAAACAACAATCACAACCAAACAGGCGAAGGAAATAAATAATAACAAGAAATGTCCCGGCAAGGGAAAAACACAATTAAACATCTAAATCCCGGCAAGGGAGCAATAACAACAACTTACACATCCCGGCAAGGGAGATAATCACAACTCTTTCCAATTCTTTCATTCTTACTCGATAGTATTTTATCGTTTGAGCCAACGCTCCAAAGAATTCACAATTCATAATTAATCCTCAAACTTTTTAAATT
>MU787050.1:154778-177600 GCA_026770625.1 Nicotiana glauca
AACTTACAAATGGATTGGAGGAGGAAGGGTTCTTGAAAAATCGCCAATGGGTGTTTGGGTTTGAGAGATATGAAAAATAAGGTGAAAATTCGTCTAAGTATGAAAATTGTAGGTTGTAGATATGGGAATTGCGAACTGGGGTTCGCAATTGCGAACCCCGACCAAATATGGGAATTGCGAAGTTGAGTTCGCATTTGCGAACTCTGAATGATACTGGAAAGTTCGCATTTGCGAAAAATAGGTCGCAATTGCGAAGGCTGACAATCGCATTTGTGGACAGTCGTTCGCATTTGCGAAGACTGGGCTCATAGGCGCGCATCGCATTTGCGATAAATTTCTTCGCATTTGCAAAGATTGCTGCCCACGTGAAGGATCGCATTTGCGAAAGCTGGCTTCGCAAATGCGAAGCCTGCAGAACTGAAAGATACCAGATTTTTAAAAATGAGAAAATGCAATCTGATGCGTATCCAAAACTCACCCGAGCCCTCGGGGCTCCAAACCAAACATGTACTCAACCTCAAAAATATCCTACGGACTTACTCGTGCGATCAAATTGCCAAAATAACATCAACATCAATGAATCAAGCCTCAAAATCATTGCATAAAAGGTTTTTGGCATTTGATGATTTTTGAATCAGGATTTGACTGAAAAATAAGCAAGGCTATGGATACCATGACCGATCAGCATCGATAAGGAACAACCTTTCTAAATCACTTCGTGTCAGGGGCACCTTCAAGCATTCGAACCACGCTGGGATTTTTTTTCTTAATACCTTCCTTATCTCTCCTAAGGTTCTGCCATTGGCATAACCTATATACAAAGAGTTCCGAATATCGAATCAAAGCAAAATACGAACCTTTCTCAAGTTGATGAGAGATAGAAAGGAAATAAGCCCATTGATTCACCTATTTGAAGCAGAAGGAATGAATATATTAGAGTCTTGATCCCCTGCTTAACCTGAAATGAAACCACTCAACCATACGGACTTGACGTCATCACCACCTTCTTCCAGTTTATCACTGGAAGTCCTTCATGAGTGCGACACACACCTTTTTGTTTGTTTCGGAGCCGTTTGTTTGAGCGGGGTGCACTAAACCCACTATGTACCACACCATCAGGTGTGTTGCCTAAATGCCAAGTCTTTCTCTGGGTGTTAATTGCTTATGATCGTGGAGTGTTGCTAGAGGAAGATCGGCTCCTTGCTTCCACATCCGCGATAAGTGCTCGCATTCTTGCTTCTGTGGTTCATTGCCTTCTATGATCGCGAGGCTCAAACGCGATCGCGTACAGTATTTTTCTGAGCATCGTTACTCTATTCTTCACGATCGTGAAGGCTATTCTGCGATAGCGATGTGTATAGCTGGGCATTGCATATAAGTTGTCATTTTTGGACTTGAGCTCTTTTTATCATATTTTGAGATTTGGAGCTCGTATTGAGGCAATTTTTACCACTTGAAGGGGTGAGTATTTTTTACTCGTATTTAATTATTTTTCATGATTTCATCCTTGATTTTTGATTTGATTGGTGAATCTAAGATGGGATGTTACATCCCGTAATTTAACAACATTGACACCGTTATATATGTTTGATGTGGTATTTCGAGAGGGAACACTTTTTGTAAATTTTTTTGAAAAATATGATTTTATATAGTTATTAATATTACTACTTTCGAATATGTTTAAAATTATGCACAATATAAGAGAAAGTTTATAAAGGATATTTTCTTCATTGTAAAGATAGAAATTATTGTCTCACAAGAAAAGAAGGTTATCTTTTTACCATTTTAAGAATTAAGCGTACGAAAATTTGTACTCTTTATATGAAAATTAGAAAAATTAAAAGTTGAGAAAATATGTGCATTTTTTACATGGATGGTTTAATAAAATAATAGTGTGTGTATTAATTTTATATGGTATCAC
Source organism: Nicotiana glauca (assembly GCA_026770625.1). Taxonomy (NCBI): domain Eukaryota; kingdom Viridiplantae; phylum Streptophyta; class Magnoliopsida; order Solanales; family Solanaceae; genus Nicotiana; species Nicotiana glauca. The sequence continues at coordinate 156,700 of MU787050.1, forward strand.
ATGACCATAAAAGTGAAGTGTATAATATGTATTAAAAGTAAGTAGTATTTTAAGTAATTTGAGATAATTCTTAATTTGTGAATAATTGATTAATTACTAATTTAAGAAGATAAGTATAAGGATTGTCTAGTCCACGTGGGACCATTACAACTAAAGTGATGTATCACTAATGTGGAATGCTAACGATGGTGTCAAAATTTAGGAAGGCTTGCATTGCTTTATGGGATGGTTTTCATTGGAACTTGAAGTTTCTACAATATTTAGCTTTTATCCTAAGAGAGCAATAACATATGCCTTTCATTGTGAACATTATTTTCCAAACAAATTCACTCAACTAACTTATAAGCGCATAGGAAATTTCAGCTACAATAAACTTCATGTTTGTTTTGATCGTGAATTTCTTTTTTAGCAAATCATTATAGCTTTTTTCTGATGCCATCTCATTTCATTTCAATGTTTGATTTATGGTTTGTATTGGCTTATTTTGTTAAAAAGTTTTGACTTTGGGGCTATCTTATCTAAGATTTTTAATCTGATTCCTTTTTGGCGCAAATATAAATTTGAATCCGCGGTGTTCTTTCCATTTCTTTGAAATAAATCGCTTCTAAACACATATACAGGGAAAATATCTACAAAGTTACAGTCTTGATTGGTCCCTAATTACTCTTGCATAAGCTATTATAAAGATATTGACGCCATTGGTTTGACAAAAGATAAGTTTTTTGGGAAGACCAGATTAAGTTCTCTTAAAGGTTATTTATGCTTAAACCCGCCGGCTTAACCATGACTGGCAGGAAGGTGATATAATTTGTTCTTGGCGCATAAATAGCTGTGCTTGAGTTAAACCTTTGTTCTAGTAGCATAGGAAGTCAAAATTTTTATTAGCCAAACTAGTCAGTATTAAAGAGTGTAATAGTTGTGTACTTACTCGGCCTATATTATCCACTGAAGTCTACCAAGGTCGACCATCTTTAAGGTAAGCAGATAGGTGTAAACTCATGGCTATGTCAATGTCCAAGACAAGCAACAAGAAGCCTATTCTACTCTCATAATATCGCCGTTGCAATTCTAAGGGAGTACGGTGTATTTTTTCTCAAGAATATCATACGAATTTTTTCCTACTCCAGGTATGTTAAGGCTATCCCTTATTTCCTTTTGGCATGATCCATACGATGCAAACGAAACGAGAAAATGTACGACTTCCATAAATGACTCTATTCAAAGAAATGCTAGAGATTATTCTTGATTCCCCATGTGTCATATTATTCTATCGTCTGTTTATGGGTCTCGGAAAATACGTAAGTTGAAAAAGTTTTCATGATATTAATTAGAGGCATAAAGGTCTTATGACGTACCGAGAGATTTTATTAACATATTTCATATGCATTGAATGCATTTATACTGCACATTGACCCATGGCCACATGACGTTATATATATATATATATATATATATATATATATATATATATATATGGGATATGGGAAAGGTTATGGCGTTATCCACTACCTGATCAGCTGGTATACATTGATGATTTTGCCCACTGTGGCCTAGATGATATGATGGGATGTCCTCAGAGGCTTGATGATGCTATGAACATATGTACCTATGCACGACATGCCATTCATACACATATGCATGACACTATGAGTATTTCATGATTTACAGATTATCCAGACTTGCCGGTTGATTCTTACATGTCATTAATTAATGTTGAATTATGGTTATGTTTCAGTTCTGTGTTACCTACTCAGTACATTATTCGTATTGACGTCCTTTTGTTGGGGATGCTGCAGTCATGCCTTCCGGTATAGATAATCGGTAAGACTCCACCTCATTCGAAGTGCAGCCGAGTATAGGAGTCATCGTGTCAGAGTTTTGCTACATACTTATGGGTATGCCGGTACCCTATCCCATTTGATGTCAAACAATCTTTGAGGTTTTGTACATAAAGGTTCATTTTGTACAGTATGTCAGAGGCCTTGATGGCCCATATGTATTCATATTTTAACAAATATAATACAGTGATATAGTGTTGCCCACTTATAGACATTACGAGTTGTGACCATGTTGGCCCATGATAGTTGCGAAGAAAAAAAAGTTACAGAGTGGTTTGCTCGGGCCAGTACGGCACCGGGTGCCAGCCACGCCTCCCCGGGTTTGGGGCGTGACATAGGAAATTGGGGTTTTTGGAAAAACTTTTCTAAAGTGAAAAATTGAGATTTAAACATTAATTCGGAATCGGATTTAGATTTAAATTGTATGGTTGGATTCGTATTCGAATGGGTGTTCTATATTTGTAAATTTTATAGGATTTCGGGGTGCAGGCCCAGGTTAACTTTTTTCTTGACAATGAGTATTTGTTTATCGATTTGACTTCGTCGTTGAGGTTTTATTCCAACAGCATTATTTGATTCAATCGAGTTGTTTCTTCCAATATTCTAGTCGTTTGGAGATCGATTAGCGCGGGAAGGCATTTTTAAAGTATAGTTTTGCTTGTTTGAGGCAAGTATCTTGCCTATCTTTAGTTGAGCAAATTTTTCTTACTTTAATATTGTTTTCTACATGCGTGGTGATGTATATATGTGGTGAAAAGCATATATATATATTCAATATTTATTCATGGTCACTGTACATTTTAGCTTACTTTATGCTTTATTGGTTGTGTGTTCTACTTGATTATATGGATTGTTCCCTTATTGACTATGTGAGCACAATAATCCATGCTAGACGAATGTTGAGACTGTTGGTACCGTATTTGGAATATGTCGAGCAAATCTTGACACTTATCTTCTTCTTCCCTACGAGTTAGATGCATGTATGTTATGGATACACATCCGTACTTGTTCTTGTGTTGTGCTTGGAATGGGGATGTCTACATTCTATGATACATATGTAATCCTTCGTATGACTACTTTAACTTGGTTGCAATAATTGATTTAGACATAGTTATGCTTATCCACATTTTATTGTTATCATGTCTTTGTGCGCTTTATGATGAGTTATGACGATATGTCGCTTGATGATAAATTGTTATCTTGCATTTTCATGAGAATTATGGAAAATGTGGACATGTTGTGTGGCTTGATTGTTGTTGTGTTTCACTGTTGATATTTTGTTGAATATAAAGGTGGAATTTTACGGTTGATGTTGTGTGCAGTTTAAGGGTGTCATTTCACTGTTGGTTGATAGATCTTAAATACTCTTGCCTTATGTTTTGATGATCTAACAAACTTTCTGATAAGAACCAGTTAGGAGACCTGACCTACATTGAATTGCTGCAAAATTCAACAGACTCCAGTAAAAGATAAACTACTACAGATTTAGGAGCTAGGAACCAAACAAGGACCTGATGCTCCTGTGGCTCCTATATAGTAGTATAGAGTCATTTGGACACAACTGGAACTGAAGTGACTGACGACACTGTTTCTGCCGCACTGCACCACACTGTCAGCCTACTCATTATCCAACCAAACAAAGTACTCATATCATTTCAAGTGATGTGATCAAGATGTACCAAAGGGGCTTTATACAAAAACATCACTGGAAGGTTTCTGTTTCTCATTCAAGCCTTTTGCGAAAATAGAAAAATATCATGCTCTCAAGCTTGAAGAACAAGGTTGAACACAACTATGGACCAGTTCCTAAAAGATTGATTGTTTCTGTCCTAGTTGAATTGTAACCTTGTTAGTGTACCTATTATATCTCCTAAATAGCTTACTTACAAGCATATTGATTAGGAATCCTCTTGTAAATCCGTAGACTCGTTGAGTTTAGGTTGTGGCTAGATTTCGTCATAAAGAAAAGTCTTTGTAATCGTAGAATTAAAAAGTGGCTTGTGTGATAGCACCACAAGTTAGAAAAAGCCTTTGTAACTAGGATAGCCACAAAGTGGCTTGTGGTAAAGGTACCACAAGTTAGTTGAGTAAATCCTTTGTAACAGGAAGTATTGTAAAGTGGCTTGTAATAGGTAAGATTACAAGTTAGTAAAGTTAAAAGCCTACAGGTGTAGGTCATGATTTTTTGATCCCTTGTGCGGGATTTTTCCACGTAAAAATCCTCTGCCTCATTTACTTACTGCTTTACTAAGTGCTCTCAGCAGAAACTTGTAGAGGACCTGCTACTCTACGATTTGGTGGACCAATACAAACTAATAACTGGTATCAGAGTAGGTTCCTCCTATCATGTTAACACCTAGAAAGGATCCTCACGACTACTCCACTACATTTTGAAGAAGGTCATTCCATATACCACCCACCCAAGTTTGATGGAAAATGCTATTAGTGGTGGAAAGCTAGAATGCATGATTTTATCATGACCGAGGATCGCGAGCTTTAGGATGTTATCTTCGATGGTCTGTTTGTTCCAATCAAGGTACTAAATGAATTTCCATTTTCAATAAAAAATACTAGCGGAGAATACACTGAAGCAGACAAGAGAGCTATGGAGAAGAATTTTCGTGGCAAGAAAATTCTGGTATATGGTTTGGAACCTAAAGAGTACGATAGAATCTCTGCATGCGACACTGCCAAGGAAATATGGGAGGCTTTGCAAATATCTTATGAGGGAACTATACAAGTAATACCAGTTGTAGGGATAACAGAAACTGTGTAATGGTGCTTGGAAATATGTTTCGGGGGCTCTCTGACAGGTAGATAGGCCTAATTACAAAGGAAACTCTGCCGAAATTTCTGAAAAATTTAGGAGTTAGTCAAAATTTGGTAGTTAAAGATGTGTGAGAAAAGAGATAGCTTAAGCTAAGTATCTGCGGATTGACTCCACTTCTCATTCGAGGACGAATGATCCTAAGCGGGGGAGAATGTAAAGCCCCGAAAAATTTTTGCTAAGTAATTTAAGATTTCGAGGTGCCAAGGTAGGCTAATTATTTTATTTTGTGTGAAAATAAGGATTAATGATATAATGAATATCAATTGGATATTGTAATAAGTGTATAAGTCTAATTATAAGCGAATTGGGGTCTAAGGAGAGGCCAAAGTGTAAGCCAAGTTGGAAATTTTCATATTAGACGAAAGTTGTAAATGAGTGCGCACAAGAAGTCACTTTGGACGATCATATCTCCAGTTATATAAGGATTTGTGTGATGCACAACCTATCAAATTAAATCCCTTTGAGTCTAGTTTCCAACACAACAAACCGTTCGTCACTTGAGGGTGTATACAGAAAGTTATGGCCATTTTTGTGTCCCTTCCGTCGCCAGCGCCGAGGGTAGCGCTGGGCGCTAGCCGTGGCGCCAGGAATTTTGAGCTACTGGTTTCAGCGCCACAAGCAGCTCCCAGCGCCACCTGTGGTGCCCGAAACAGCCTATAATGCTCATTTTGGGGTTTATTTTTACCCATTTCATTTGAACGAACTTAGGATTCTTCTTTCACCCTCTCAAGACCTTCAACTCCCCCAATCTTCAAGGTAAGTAATCTCCATTATCTTGGTGTGAAATTCCATCATTCCTACACTAGTATTGATGAAATCTTCTCATAAAACACATAGATTTTCATGAAATTCCTTCAAGAACTCAAAAGGAGGGTTTTGCAAGAATTCTTCCAAAAGGTAAATCTTATACCTTAGACTTACATATATGGATATATTATGGGAATATGAGTATGAATTAAGTGTTAGAACTCTTGGTGTAGTGAATGGAAGCCATAAGTTCCCTATATAAATACATAATTATTGTAGAAATTGAAAGGGTGATTATTTGATATGAATTGTTGGTTGGGTATGAATAGATGATCATACATATGTTGTTGAAAGTTATAAATTGGTTAGGAATAATGGTGAAATAAATTGTTAGTTAATGGTGATGGATGGATGATCTAATACTATGGTTATGAGCTGAAAAGATTTATACCTACATGGTGTTTGATAAGATGCCTAAATGGCATAAGTTTATGGAATTTGTTACTAATATTGGTCCTATTGAATGTTGTATTGTAGATTGAAATTGCTTAAGTATATTGGAACATTGTAGTATCATTAAGGGGAGAATTTGAGGTATGTATGGCTAACTTTAACCTTTGTAAAGTCACCTTGTTTGGATTATGAGAAATTGGTACGTGTTATTTATGTGGACTATTTGTGAATTTTGGTTGTTTCACGGGTGTTAAGGCAAGATGACCTATTTCAGGAATTCTTGTGATTAATATGTCTTGAACGTTGTTGGTTAAGTTTTCCCAATATAATGGTATAAGTAATTGGCAATAAATCAAATGTGATTGTAAAAGTGTTATGTGGTAAAAGCTGAGAAACAAATGATGGGAGGAAATCGTAAATGATGCAATTGAAACAACTGTGGTCATAACATTTTTGGCTTGTTGTGGGTAATTATTTTGGTGAATTAAATTGCATATGAGTTGTTGAATATGATGGAAATGGTATTGATGGCTACAGAAATTCTTGTGAATTGTTGTGGTTGCTCTTTGAGAATTATTATTATTGTTCTATGTGAATTATTATTGTTGTTGTGTTGTTTGTGAATTGTGACTTGTTCGGTGGGATCGGGTTGTGTGCCGCAACACGAAATAATAAGGTGTGGATTGTGGTGATAAGGGTGGCCGAGGTAATAAGGGTGGCCGAAGTAATAAGGGTGGAAAAGTGATCGAAATCACTATTGAAATGAAATTATGAAAAAAAAACATTGTGAAATCATTGATGTGAAAATATTGAAGGGGAAAAAGGAGAGATTGTAAACTTGTTTGGCTTGATTGTACCTTTCATGTGTATTTGATTGTTGATTCTATTACTGATCGTTACTTGTGTATGGTTTGAGTTTACTTAGGGTAAAGTGTGTTCATATATACCAGTACAATTCAAATGTACTGACGTCCCTTTTGCCGGGGGCGCTACAATTGTGTTATGATTGTAGGTGGTTCTATAGAAGGTACTCCAGTTCACCGGCAGTAGAACTCCTTCACTCTCCATCAGCTGTATTGGTGAGCCCCTTTCTTTTCGGGGCCCTGCGTGGATCAAGCCGTTTTTATTCCGAAGTCTTGTTTTGGTTTTTGTGTAAGGTATAGCCGAAGCCTTGTTACCGGTAAATATGGTATCACTCTTTTGTATCCCTATAGGCTTCATAGACAGGAAATGTGGGTTGTGAACTTATGTAAATGTATATGTTGTACGTTGGGCGAGGTAAGTTGCAAACCACGCTAAGTAACCACGTATGCTAAGTATGTTTTGTAAAAAGGTTTGGAATTATAATTGGCTATTTCCTTTGATTAATGAGTAATGGGAACACGGGGTAACACGTGGGATAGAAAAGGCACCCAGGTCCGCTTGGCTGGGGCTACCTGGTCGAGCGCCGGTCGCGTCCCTCGGTTTTGGGGCATGACAATTACCTTACTCCGGAGGATCGAGTCCTTGCCCAAGAGTTGATCAGAGCTAAGTCAACGATCAATATCAATTATCCCAATATGGGGTCTGGCTCACGCGTCATCTCATAATCAATACCACTCACCCCAACATGGGACCTAGTGCACGCATCACCTCATTATCTATATCAAATTGGCTCGTGGCCCAAGATAAGTCATCCATCCGCTCAAGTCTCCATATGCCAATATCTCACAGACACATAATTCAATATACCACACAAAATATACCAACTTACTACAATTCAGCTCAAACTCGTGTCATATACAAGGACACCAACAACATGTGAGATAACATATTAAAATACATAAAGACAAAGATATAATATGCTAATAAAATATTATGACTGAAAAGAATGACTACGAATAAGGCAAATAGCTCAACATAGAAAAAATATCCCTATCATGCCTCAACAATTAACAAATAGTCTAGACATGATTTCTTACATGAATGATAACTTAAGTAGTCACAAAAATGAAGACAACATTATATCAAAGAAGCAATAGCAAAATAGGCATACAATGGCCAAAGAACTACCCGAATCATAAATAACCACGGTGCACTCATATTCACTCGTCCCCTCGCATTTACGTCACCGCCCAACATATAACAAATATAACAGTCAATGGAAAAAATACCCTCAAACCAAGTTAAGGCGAGATACATACCTCATCTAGCTAGTCTTCAAATCGAATCACGTCAGCCTCGATCTAGCCCTCTAATTGTGCAAATCCAAGCCAAACATCACCCCAAAGAAGTCAACAATACCATAGTAAGTGATCCCAACACATAAAGCTTCGATCTTTAAAATAATTCTCAAAAGTCAACAAAAGTTAACCCGGGCCACGTGCGCAAAATATGAAACGACAAAATCCGGTGACTCGTAACCTGTCAAGTCCTAATATTTAATTAGTTTCTAACACTGAGTCTAAATGAGTACTCAAATCCACAAAATATAACTTCTTAAATTGTAGGCAAAAACAACCAAATTTTCTTTCAAAATTCCATGTTTTAGGTATAGAAATCTATGGGTAATCAATATATATATCCAATTCCAAGTGAAAATTTCTTACTTCGAAAGTAGTAGTGCAAATTCTCTTCAAAATCTCCTTTTATCATAGTCTAGGGCTCAAAATAGAAAATAATGGACAAATCCCGAAAAATAGCCACTTAAATAATCTACCCCAGTTGTACACTACGTGAACGCAACCTCAGGCCCGGGTTTGCAAAGAACAAACAACCCAGCTTCTAAAACCTTCATCGGGAATGCGACATGCACCACATGAACGTGAAGACCAACTGGCCTCTCAACTGCGCAAATGCGAGAAACCAAGCACGAAAAGCTGCTAACCAGCTTTTTCCAACACTTTGCAAACATGAAGTTACCTATGTAAACGCGATAACTATCATCCACAATAATCTGTGAATGAGATAAGTGGATCACAAACGCGATAAATAGATTACCAACAGCCCAAAACACGCTACGTAAATGTGAATCGTGGATTGCGAATGCGAAGAACATAAGAAAAGCACAAGAAATCAGCAATACAACTCAACCAAAATGATCTGAAGCCACGATGAATAACATTGTAGCACCGCGGGACCTTATTCAATCATGTCAATAAGTCCAATACATTATTCAAACTTACTAAAGGCTCAAAATGACATAAATAATATCAAAACCAATAATTAAAGATCAAAATTATTCCCTTAACTTCAAGAACTTCTGATTTGCAACCAAGCGTCTAGTTTTTGCCTAGCCAATCCGGATTCAAACCAGACTTTACACACAATAACAAAATTAACCTATTCCAACTTCTATAACAATAATCCGAACCCGATACAATCAAAGTCAATTCCCGGTTAAACTTGTAAACTTTTCAATCCTTCAAAGTTTCAACTTTCGACTTTTAGAGCCAAATCAACCTAGAAACCTCAAAATTCAAATCTGAACATATGCCTTACAAAATCACTATATAAATCTATTCAAGCCATCAAATCAAGATTCAAAGGTATTTTTGCCCAGACCTCTGATCTCGCAATTGCGAGATTAAGCTTCGCAATTGCGAAGTGGACAAGCTTCATAAATGCGACCCCAATGTCACAAATTTTGAACCAAGCATGGGCAGGCCCTTTTCGCAAATGCGAACACTGGGTTGGGAATTGCGAAGCCCACCCCATCGCAAATGCGATGTTTCCTTCGCAATTTCGAAAGTGACAGGATTTCTCAAGGGTCACAAATGCGACAGTTTCATCGCATTTTTGAATATAGCATATTCCAAAGGGGTTCGCAATTGCGAACCCTTGTCGGAATTGCGACAATTGAGACCTGCTAAATGAAATTTTGACGGAATTTTTCCTATTTTCCAAACTCTTTCAAACCCTAAAACATCTTGGGTGATTTTTGAAAGGCATATACTCTTTCAAATTATTTGTAAGTCATTTCTAACTCATTTCTCTCAATCTAATCCATTTTTTTACATGATTTCATTTCAAAATTAAGGATTTTCATGGGGAAAATTGGGTATTTTTGGGTAGAACGTAGGATTTTTAAATTTTGGGGATTTGGACTCGATTTGAAATTTGATTTCAAAACAAATTATATATTTGAGTTCGTGGGAGAATGGGTGATCTGATTTTGGTTCGAACTTCGAGTTTTGACCAAGCGGGCCCGGGGTCAATTTTTAACTTTTTGGAGAAATCATTAGAAAACCTAATTTTATGCATTAGAATTGATTCATTTAGAATTTATTGATATCGCTAAGTAAATTGTGATAAGATACAATCGATTTGATGGTGAAATCAAGAGGTAAAGCGGTAGTTGAGGCTTGATTGTGTTCGTGGCATTGAGGTAAGAGTTTCGTCTAACCTTAGCTTGAGAAAAAAGGAGTCGTAGTCTTATTTGCTATGTGTTAATTGTTGAGTACGGTGTATAGGTGTGGTGACAAGTACCTATACGTTAGTGTCAAGCATGCCCGTGAGTCATATACTATAAATATTGTGACTCCGTTATGTATTATCCATGCTTAATATGATGATTATTAATATTGAACAAGGCTTATGAAAGTACTCTTGGTAATTGAACATTGTAGAGCATTGGCTCAAGTTGAGATTTATGTTGGGAAGTGATTGTGGAAATGAGAAAAGGTTTATGATATTGTTTCCCTTGTCAGGATGTTTTTGCTTATGATATTGTTTCCCTTGTCGGGATGTTATTGCTTATAATATTATTTTCATTGCCGGAATGTTATTGCTTATGATATTGTTTCCCTTGCCGGGATATTATTGTTAAACCATTATTTCTTTGCCAGGATTCTATTGTGATTTCATTGATTCCCTTGCCCGAATTTCTTGTGATTGTTGCTTGGGTAAGGAAGAGTGGAAAGCACGAAGGGTGATGCCGTACGTGATATTTGTGAGTGAGTGTTAATGCACAAAGGGTGATGTCGTGCCGATATTTCAAATGTAAAAGCACGAAGGGTGATGCCATACCATGATATGAGTGATAATGCACGAAGGATAATGTCGTGCCATGATTATGTGAGTTAAAAGCACGAAGGGTGATGACGTGCCGAATATATTGACTCTTATGGTGAGAACGAAAGTAAAATAACGAAGGGTGATGCCGTGCACTTGTTATTGTTCTCCTTATTCTTGCTTATAGTTGAATTTTCGTGTTCCTTGTCTTTACTGAAATTCTGTTTGTACTTGATATTCCCCACAGCATGTTCCTCTATCCCATCTTTAACTACTAGTTTTGTTATTATTACTTGTCATATATGATTTAACTGCACAGGTTATTTGGTAGTCCTCTCCTAGCGTCTTCACTGCTTCGCCGAGGTAGGCTCGACACTTACCAGCACATGAGGTCAGTTGTGCTGATACTACATGCAGCACTTTATGCAGATCTCAGTACTGGAGCATTTGGACCATAGAGAAGTTGCTGCCTGCAGTCCAGCAGAGACCCGAGGTAGTCTAGCAAACGTCCGCAGTCCTTGACGTTCCCTTCTATGTTTTCCGTTCTGTTTTTATGTATTCTAGAGACAGACTTGTATTTTTCATTCAGACCACTGTTTGTAGTATTTATAGATGGTCTGTGATATTGTGACACCAATTTTGGGTAGAGTTGTCTTTTGGGTTTTCGTACTAGTATTTGGTTAAACTGTTAGATTTCGTCTTCCGCATTTCTGTTTATTATAATTATTCCGCTGTTAACACATGTTGAATTCTTAAAATGTTAAAAGGTTAAGGAAAAAGGGTAATAAAATCTGTACTACTGAGCTTGCCTAACTTTCATGGGTAGGCGCCATCACGACTCCCAAGGGTGAAAAATCTGGATCGTGACACTAATCAAGCTCCTCTTCAATGAGAATAAAACTGTCATTGAAGACAGCATAACGATTAGCTACAAATACATAGATTCTTTATAATGAATGCTCATTTAATGTTGTCTTTCTCAACCTTTTAATGCCTTTGGAATTCACTCAGCACCGGTCACATGCTTGTATCTGGTGCCAACTATTTGCTGATTCACATCTTACATGTCTTCAGTTCCACATTTCATCTCATCATTACAACTATCGCTAACCAATTTTACCCCATACGGATTCCTTCAAAGATATTTTTTTCTTGACTATCATAACCGATGAATATGTCACTCCCGACCCCAAAAAAAAAACCAAAATGAATTTGCCGTTTCTTATTTGCTTTTAAATTAATTGATGCCTATGATGTTGGAAAAGCATGCGCATATTTTTTTCATATTCGCATTCTTGCCAAATTGTTCAGTTTGTTGAATATATTTTTGGGAAACTTACACAAATATCCTAAATAAATCTCAACTTACCAACCTTTAGTCATTACTCATGGACTTATTAAAACTAGCCAACAAAAATTGAATAACCAAATAATAGGGTTCTTTCTCTCAAAGAATCACATGCAAAAATCACCTTCCATATTTTTAAGCGTGATTAGCAACACTAGATACAAGACGGAAAGAAAATTGCATGGATGAGGTAGCAAATAAGATGATGAAATACAAAAATATATACAATATTCCAAAAATATATACAAAAAGGGAGCTTTTTCAATGGGTATAGTTGAAATTCATTGAAAATATATAGATAAGTCAATATACAAAATTTGAGGAATATTGGAGGTGATTTGAAATTCAATGGGCATAATTGAAATTCTGCAACACGTGTATCAAACATGTATCACGCATGTATCTCACATACATGTGATATATTATTGATACAAATATGATACATATGTGATACATAAATGATACACAGTGTGATACACATATCACTTTTTTCATGTTCAGTTTTTACTTGGAAGTTTCAATTCAAATCACCTAAAAACTTCACTAAATCATCCCAAAACTGAGATTCAAACTCCTTAAGTTGTGCCCAGTCTATTCAAATAGTACCCACTCAAAACAAAGCAAAAATTGTGATATTTTTTGCTACAAATAGCTAATTGGCTAATTTGGCTAATATTAGTAATATTTTATCAATTGGCCAAATTTTGTAATGAGCTACTTATAAATGGACATAGCTGATAATTTCCCTATATTTTTTACACTAATAGCGTAAAAATTTTAATGCTTTTACATAAAAGATAAGTATAAGTTCTGTCCATAATAAGTGAGTTTAGTAACCTTAAAAATAAGTTAAGTAAATTAATAGTATATGAAATCCTTTAAGTGAATATGTTGGAGTTTATTTGTATCACCACTACCCATAGGGTTGGAATTATTAATATAATATACTAATAAATATTATATATCTAGAACCCAGCCTAGAAGTGCTGGAACAGTAGAATATTGGTGTGGAAAAGAAGGTATAATTAAAGCTGATTCCTGGGTAACCTTCTTTATTATGTTGACACTTTGGATGAGCTCTTCAATTATTGAAGTCTATTGTTCTCTTTGCAAAAATGAGTAAATTACATGTTCTAGCTAAGATGCTTATATTAAGCTATTTTACTTGATTCCCCTCTTATCGATAAATTCCTTCTAAATATTATTCCTTCTCTTCTCTTATTATCTTTTCCACTTTACAATTTGTTTGGATGGTTGTTACCCATCGTATTGTATCGTATTGTTACTTTAAAAATGATATTTGTTTTTATTGTTATGTAAATTTTATTGTATCGTATCGTTAAATTCGTCGTTACATAACGACGAAATGTGCCACTTTATGTAACGACCGATTTGGTGAGGTCGCATCGTTACCTTATATTTTTCTCTTAATGTCACCCTTCATTATTATTGAATAATTTTATTTTATCATTTACCCTACCTTTTTATATAATAATTTTGCCATGTATCATAATTTTTTTAATCATATTGTAAGTTTATTCTTCATATTGTTGTTGTGTGATATCATAAAACAATGACAAAGGACACAATCTATCCAAACACTGTATTTATCAAAAAATATAGTACAATACGATACATTATAAAACGATACGTAACAACTATCCAAACAAGGTGTTAGACATAATACACCTGAGTTTTGCTAGGGCTGGATTCTTGAAGGAACATATTTAATATATCAAATCAAAGACAAAACATAATTCGCGACAAGTTACAGATTGCGATGAATCAAATGTCTTATTATCGAGAAGAGATTTTTTCCTTACATTTGGAATTATATCAAGATAGTGCTTCATTAGCTTAATGCCCATAATAAAGAGAAAACAAATAATTTTTGGAATCTTGGCAATTGGCATTCCACACTTTTTCTAGAACAAAATTATTTTGTACTATTAATTATGGAAAGTACATATTGACGCTTCGCTGGTTTTGTAGTTGAGTTCAAATTCCGGAACTCTGTCCCTCCACTTTTCTCTTGTTTCTTATATTTTTTTAAATATTTGGTTTACATTAATTAATATAAAATATACGTGATATAACATAAATTTCAGGAGTATCAGTACAAAATAGTCCAAGCCTTAGCTTTAATTATTCGCGTGACTTGCACCTAATGCTCCATTAAAGAGCGAAGGATGCGACATTAATGTGGGTGAGCCCGTCCAAAATTAGGGTATGGCTTAATAACTGTTGAGTATACTTGAGTACTTTAATTTGTCATTTTTAGGTTGATTATTTGGGACAACAGGAGTTCATGGCTGGATACTATAACTGTTGGACAAGGCATAGTCTAGCGGTCAATGTTATTGAATGGAAATTATAAAAGACTAGGATCTAAATTTTAATAAAACAAAAAACATTAAGTGGTTTTTTTGCTAATCCGACTATAAAAACAAATAATACTGAAGGGATGTTTTACTTCAATGGAAGCATGAAAGCAGAAACCATGCTCAATATTTCTTTCGGGGTAATATTCTAATATAAACTTTTCATCATGATTATTTAGCTTGATCCTCTGAACTTTGAAATCAATTGCTTTTCTTATTTTTCGTTAAACCATTAAAAATCAAGGTTAAATAACTCCAATGCTCGTCTCTTTGGTTCATTTATAATTAAATCACCTACTAAGGGTGGAAGCTTGGACCATGCCTAGGGGTGTACCTGCCTATACTGAAGAGGGGCTGGTTCACGGTAATGAATGGTGGTATCGGTCGGGGCAAGCACAGTACTCGTTCCCGCAGCCCTTGTTGCAGCTGATAGACTCAAAAGTAAGTGGGGCTACCCCTACCCTAAGATAAGACGGTTCCAGCCCTCAGGTCAGGGAATAGAGCTAACTGTATCGGATAAAATAGCAATTCCTAGTCCGAATCCTGGACCTGGTTCACGCTTGAAAGCAGCAATTCTTCTTCCAATTTCGTAGGAAACCGACAAACCGCACCAACGCGATAATCCGAGTCAAACCGAGAAAAAAAACCCGACTATGGGTTGGTTTGATTTGGTTTGGTGTTGGAAAAAAAACCCGACCATAATTGGTTTGGTTTGGTTTTAACTAAAGAAAGTCAAACCGAAACCAAACCAACCCGACATTACATATATAGAAATTATAGATATATTTAATATATAAATATACTTATTGTGATGTAATTTATAAATATTTCAAGATTTCATAATTTTATTTTTTGAGGTATTATTTCAAGGTTGGACTTAGAACTTTTGAATGTTCCAATAAGTTTTATAGCCATTAACATTAGTAAATTAAATAGTGCTAACAAAAGCCCAAACCAAAATCAAATCAATATTAATGCTAACAAAAGACATTTAATTCAATATTACGAACGAGAATGTATTGAATATCTATGTTTTGTTTTGCAATAATTTAGATAAAAATGCATAACCTATTTTTATTTTTTCTTTAGCATTTAGTCATGTATTTAATACTCCCTTATTTTAGAATGATTTAGTAATCTTAGATTATTTTATTTTTATTATGACTTTTTAATTAGGAATATTTATATTACATAATTTTATTGTCTTTATTGTTGAATATTTTAGGATAATGTCATGACATATCATATTTTTTATTATTTTCTTGAAAAATACTTTATAAAGTTGTATCTTACTAGGACTAAAGAAATATTTTGAGCATAATTTATATGTTTTGTTCTACGAAAATTTTACGGGAAAAAAAACCCGAATAACCCGAAAACCCGAGAAAATCCGAGAAAATCCGAAAGTGAAAAACCCGAGTTTTATTGGTTTGGTTTGGTGTTTAGATTTAATAATCCGACACAATTGGTTTGGTTTGGTAATTGTAAAATCCGAACCAACCCGACCTATGTACACCCCTAACTATGCCACTAGCTTCTCTAATAGGCTGTTTGGCCAATTTTTTTTTTTTTTAACCAAAAGTATTTTTTTTTTGTTGCCAAAAACACTTTTAACAAAAAATTGAGGTGTTTGGCCAAGCTTTTGGAAGGAAAAAAGGTATTTTTGAAGAGAAGCAGAAGCAGTTTTAGAGAAGCAGGAAAAAGTAGCTTCTCTCCAAAAGTACTTTTTTGAGAAGCACTTTTGAGAAAAATACACTTAGAAGCAGTTTTTTAAAGCTTGGCCAAATACTAATTACTGCTCAGAAGTACTTTTCAAACTAATTAGCCAAACACAAACTGCTTATCACCAAAAGTACTTTTGAGAAAAGCACTTTTGAATAAAAGCACTTCTCAAAATAAGCTAATTTTTCCAGCTTGGCCAAACAGGCTTTTAAATCTCCAGAAGAAAATAATAATATTGAGATTTTTTCTAACCTATACCATATATGAAACCTTATTACCAAAAATATGCATAATTCCTAAATTACCCGCCCAGTCCATATTATTTCTACAGTTTTTGTACCAAACATTAAAAGCTAATTAATAGCAGCCGTATCTTCCTATTTTTGCGAGCTAAATTTTAGGAGCAGAATATTCTAAATAGACTTGGCGTGAATAAGATCATACCATATCATGAAAATTGCTCATCTTCAATTTATAAACAAATTCTGTTCGTCGAAATCAAAATATCAGTTCGTCGCTACAAATCAAACTATCAGTTCATCGAAATCAGAAGCTCAATTTCAAATTGTAGAAATCAATGCTGCAAATCTCAGTTTGTCGACTTTTTTCATCAATCCCTAATCAAAAAGTTCAAGTCAAATTGTAGAAATCAATTCTACAATTCTCTTTTATTCGTCTTTTTTTTTTTCTGAATCCAAAAAATCAAAAAAGCGATAAAATATTGAACAATAACTCTGCAACGACAAGCAATCATGTCCAAAATCCTAATCATTCTATATTTTAATGGAAATTGGGATAGCTATGGCAGATTTAGAGATTTTCAAGTTGATGGCATTGTGCTCGATGAGGATGCAAGTTACAGTATGTTGATTTCTACAATTGCAAGAGCAATTAATGATTGATACTTCAGAAAGAATTGTAGAAATCAAATACATTATGAATGAGAATTGTCCTCCAATGGAGATTGGCAACAATATGGGAGTTAGTGTGTATATGGAGACAAAAAAAAGAGAATAAAAACTTAGGATTGTATCCGTTACTCATAAGTGTACGAGATTTCAATATGGAAGTCTGATTTTACGATAATATCTACAAAATACCTACATTTATCTACAAATAAACTACAGTGTGGGATATGCCAACCTCTCCCGTCATAGAGGAATATCAAAGTGAGATTGTAGATAATTTGTAGACAAATTGTGGTTAATTTGTAGATTGTAGATAATTTATAGATACGTTGTAGATAAATTGTAGATAAACTATTTTATGATTGTAAATATTTTTATTGATGTTTGTTATGCAATTCTAGGTGAGGTCTTCAACATATCATATCCATACTGTGATAGATAGTGTGAAGCGGTACATGAATCCTACATTATAGCTACTATTAACTACAAAAACAGAAACAAAAAATCTACAATTATGTATAAAATCATCTCTACAATTTAAACAAATTTACCTACAGTTTACCTACAGTGAATGTACAAATTACCTACAGTTTAAGTATACCTAATATAAAAATAACTACAATTTACCTACAGTTACAGGGCAAACAAGCAACACAGCATCCACACTCATGTCTACATTATATCTATATTTTAGACTACAATTAATCTTGTAATATTCTACATAAACTACAAAATAACTACAATTACACTACAAACAGTAAAATACAGCAATAAAACTATTCTGTCCACGAAATATCTACAACTACAAAAGGCAGAACATCACAACTACAAATAATTTTTTTTTAATTACTTTTTTTGCTTTTGTTTCCCTCGAACTTCCCCGCCCCCTTCTATTTCTAATTAAATTCCTAAATCAAAAGACTTCATATACCTTTCAGGAGAGTTGTACGCTAAACTTTAAAGCTAGAGATATGTATAGCTATGTTGAAAAATAATGGTGCCCCCATCACCTTCAAATCTTCGGTCCGCCTCTGCTACCAGTATCCATTATCACTCAAACCAAAATTATTTTATTTATAAACTTATTGTAATCTCGTCGTTTATGGCAATGAAAATAATAGAAATTGATTAAACATGCTCAAATCCTCCACAACCTTTTTACTGGGTATGGGTAAAAGAACGTGGGTACAGGGCCTAGGGATTCAGAGAGAGAAAGTAAGGGAGGAGTGAAGATACAGGGCGGGCAACGGAAACCCTTTAATTAAGGAATAAAAAATATCTCATTAATTATACCCTTAATTAGTTATGGTATAAAAATGGTAATTTGGTATACTAAGTGTAATTAAGTCAAACCTTAAATATTGAGGGTAAAAAGATTACCTTATGTGGCATAGGAATGTAAAAATTCCTAACAACAATATCTTCTAATGTCTAAATTGGCCCACAAGTTATTAGATGTAAAGCTTATATGAGGTGGATTAACTTGTCAACACTTATTATGACAGGAAACCATATTTTTGAGGGAAAATTATGCGAACAGCAAATATATACATTGTATTTATTATTTGTATAGTTATATATTTAGAAAATTACTATTCATAGCTATATGTGAATTTTATAGCAAATCCACTTGAAAGTATTGAAATCACTACAATAATTATGGTCTAACGCCACACTAGTTTTAGACAAAGCCTGAAAAGTGTGGTCAAAAATATATTTGGGCACACATTTAAGGGGTGACCTTTGTATGGAGCTTTTGGATAAGGAAAATTTGGCTACGCTTGTTAAATGTGCTCTTTAATTTATTAGGCCACCCTTATTAAACGTTGCTAAATCATAAAATAATTGGTAACATTTATTTGATTATGTGGCACTCTTTTTAAGCGTGCTTTTAATATAATTAGAAAAATAACACTTTATAAATGTGCTCTAAAAGTCCAACAAAATATTTGGCTATGGTATAATATTCCCTCCAAAAAATATAATGTTCCCTCCAATATACTCTAGGTCTAGGTGAAGTATTAATTTTTCAATTTTAGAAGGACAAAAAGTTCTCTCCTCGCTAAAAACGTTGTTGATACATTAGTTAGGGTTTCTCGCTTCTAGTGTGGAGACTGACGAACGGGAATTTCTGCACCGGCCGGGAACTTACTCTTAATTTCTGCACCGTCACCTGGAAGATTAATTAGGTAGTACTCTTAATTTCGCACTATCTCACCCTACTTTGGGTAGTATTTTTGTTTTCAAACTATTGTCTGAAGAATTCTCGTTTCCCCTTTCTCTTAGGTACTGTTTTTCACCTTCTATCCCTCCTCGTTCCAGATTGAAGAAATTTATAAAGCTAGAGAAACGGGTAATTCTTCCAATCTCAGGTTGGTGCTCTTCTATTTCAATATTTTACCATCTTATGGTCTCTGATTGCTGTAGTTTCATATCTAATTTGATCATTATTCCATAAAAGAATGAACTATAAATTAATTATTCCTCTTCTAGTCTCCAAGATTAGTAATTTATTTTAAAATCCTATCAGATTTGTGAGCCTAATTCTACAAATCGGCTTTGTTATCTTTTGATTGTCCTATTCCTGTTGATTAATCTGACGTACAGTACGTCTTAGGCTGATTTGTTCTTTTACCATGTCAGTCGCGCCTCAGAATACCAGAAGTGTCTGGTACATCATTCATTCTTTTGAATATTTGAGATTTCTTAGTGATATATTGGGGGGGGGGGGAGCAGACGAAGGTGTAGGTGTTTTGCTCGTCATTTGCACCAGTCATTTGCTCGTCAACAGTAACAAGAGCAAAATCGGTTTTTGATTGAGCATCTGCATTCTTTGTGACCTGCTGTTGCTTTTCACTACCTTAAGAGTTCGACAGCCTAGTTGCTGAAGCTAAATCTTGATCAACCTGTTGTATGTTCTTCTCACCATCATCATTCACATTGCTAGAGAGACAAATTGCTCTCAGTATGAGCAAATTAAAGAAATAGTTTTAGCAGTTGATCACCTATATTCATTTGACATATTTTTGTCTTTGTACATTTTAAGAATCTAATTCTTTTTTAGCCAAGTCTTCCCCGGACAGATATTTAATGGTATTTGATTTTGATCGATCAACAGTCAACTAAATACTAATCCTCAATTATTTGGGGTTGGCTATATGAATCCTATGTATTCATTCTACGGTCGGACCTACTTCCCTTCAGTACTAGAATACTAGTCCCAGTTCTATACTTTTAATATTTTATTGTGTTTTTGTTGCTAACCATCCTCTTTGTAGATGATAATATCTGTTGAGAATGGGATGAGTTGACATGAGGTAGTTAGCTGTACAGTTAGTTGGATAACAAATTATTCTTAGCTGAATTAGTGGAGTCATTAGCAGTCACTCAGTTGTAGCTTAGAGTAAGCATCAAAAGGATTTGAACTTTTTCGCGCACCTGGACTGTCTCTTGCAATCTGCAACAGTTTTTTGCTGTTTGGAGTACCTTTTTTGCTGGAAACTGTTGTCCAGTTATCCTTAATAATATGCTGCCCAGCTTCCTTTGTAACTTGTCCAACATTAGTAGTCAGTCGCGCCTCAGAATACCAGAAGTGTCTGGTACATCATTCATTCTTTCGAATATTTGAGATTTCCTAGTGATATATTGGGGGGGGGGGGGAGCAGAGGAAGGGGTAGGGGTT
>MU787050.1:177638-210680 GCA_026770625.1 Nicotiana glauca
GGGGGGGGGGGGGGAGCAGAGGAAGGTGTAGGGGTTTTGCTCGTCATTTGCTCGTCAACAGTAACAAGAGCAAAATCTGTTTTTGATTGAGCATCTGCATTCTTTGTGACTTGCTGTTGCTTTTCACTACCTTAAGAGTTCGACAGCCTAGTAGCTGAAGCTAAATCTTGATCAACCTGTTGTATGTTCTTCTCACCATCATCATTCACATTGCTAGAGAGACAAATTGCTCTCAGTAGGAGCAAATTAAAGAAATAGTTTTAGCAGTTGATCACCTATGTTCATTTGACATATTTTTGTCTTTGTACATTTAAAAAATTTAATTCTTTTTTAGCCAAGTCTTCCCCGGACAGATATTTAATAATATTTAATTTTGATCGATCAACAGTCAACTAAATACTAATCCTCAATTAGTTGGGGCGCTATATGAATCCTATGTATTCATTCTGTGGTCGGACCTACTTCCCTCCAGTACTAGAATACTAGTCCCAGTTCTATACTTTTAATATTTCATTGTGTTTTTGTTGCTAACGATCCTCTTTGTAGATGATAATATCTGTTGAGAATGGGATGAGTTGACATGAGGTAGTTAGTTGTACAGTTAGTTGTATAACAAATTATTCTTGGCTGAATTAGTGGAGTCATTAGCAGACACTCAGTTGTAGCTTAGAGTAAGCATCAAAAGGATTTGAACTTTTTCGCGCACCTGGACTGTCTCTTGCAATCTGCAACAATTTTTTGCTGTTTGGAGTGTCTTTTTTGCTGGAAACTGTTGTCCAGTTATCCTTAATAATATGCTGTCCAGCTTCCTTTGTAACTTGTCCAGCATTAGTAGTTTTTGAAGCAATTTCACCTGGAACTAAGGAAGCAGTAGATACATCTACATCAGTTGTACCTATAGAAACAGTTACACCAGTTGTATCCACAACATTAGTTGCCTTTAAAATTAAACTCTCATCCTTTGAATCTGATGCTCCAACTTGTTGTTTAACACCAATTGCAGCATTAGGATTGGCAATCCCAACAGAATGTCTATCGACAGTTGCCCCCAGCTTAGAACCAACAGTAGTTGTTTCTTGTCCAGCATCAACTGCTACTGTTGCATGCTTTGCACTGGTTGCTCCTTCAGAGTTCATATATCTTAGTTATTTTTGGTACCCTTTGAATTTAAAACCATTGTTTGGCCAACTCTTTTTGCATTAACTGATTCATGCAGTCCTTCTTCTTTTATAAACTCGTTAACCTCATCCATGGTGAACTCTACAGTTGGCTCTCCATGATTAAAAGTTACTGGCCATAATTCAAACTTTGCGACAGAATTTTTTTGCAACAGTTATGATGCGTAGGACTGTTTTGTATTATGATTAGGGGTTGTTTGTTGATTGTTTTGGTTTGCCTCTCCATGGTAAAATAATTATTTTTTGAGTACAAGAGTTCATATATCTTAGTTATTTATGGTTGCAAATTGTTCTGTCAAAATGTAATGTGGTAAATTGTTCTATATATCAAAGTTTCCTTTTAGTAATTTTAAAATATGACTAGTCCTGGAGTTTATTCTTTTGAGTTGAAGAAATGAGAAATAGCTAGTTATATTTTTATATCTTAACTTCTTTTAATTATATAATATTTGTACGAACAAAATACCTTTTAGGTGTCACTATACTTGCCAAAGTGCACATGAAACTTTTTGGTGCGCAGAACTATTATATTATCTTCATGAAAAACGTGGTTTAGAATTTTATTACTTTCTGTCTTTATTTTGTGGATCCTAATTTTACCTTTTTTTATCCAAGAAGACAAGTCACACTCGGGAAGATTTGTGGTGGACTTAAAGTTGTATTTGGCTTAGCTTAAGTGTCATGTCTAGGTAAGAAAGTCCTATCATTTTACAACACATGATTTTACAAATTTATTCTTGACATTTAGGATTTAGTTTTACCATAGAATTAAGGCTTAAATGATTATATATTTGAAGATCTAATAAATTTTATTTTTAGGAATTCAAATGTTCCATCCAAAGAATGGATGGATTTACCAAGATATAGCAAAGAGTATATCGAGGGTGTTCAATCTTTCTTAGATTTTGCTTACTCTTATGGAGATCCTCAAGGCGAAGAAATTCAATTCCCATGTGCAAAGTGTTGTAATATTTGCTGGACTCGAAGGAATGTAGTGTATGACCATCTAATATGTTATGGGTTTGTTCAAGGTTATACAAGATGGATTAATCATGGGGAATGGGAAATTTCGATGAATGCTAATTGTGACATGGATGATAATGTTTACTCGTACGATGATATTGATGGGTTGTTGAATGATCAATTTAGAAATGTTTCACATGCTGGAGGAGTGTATGAAGGCCCAAATGAAGATGCCAATAAATTCTATAACTTAGTTAACGAGGCAAGCCAAGAACTATATCCTGGTTGTAAAGGATTCTCTAGATTATCTTTTACAATCCGTCTGTATTTGTTGAAGTGTCTACATGGATGGAGCAATGCGTCTTTCATTTCTCTTTTAAAGCTATTAAAAGAGGCGATGCCTGACTTGAACATTCCTATATCCTACAATAAAGCCAAATCTATGGTAAAGGATCTCGGTCTTGATTATGAAAAAATTGATGCATGTCCCAATGATTGCATGCTATTTAGGCATGACCATAAGGATGATGAATATTGTCATATTTGTGGATCATCTCGATATATTAAATATCCTGAAGTAGATAGCGATGAAGTAGTTAGCGATCTTAAGGCTTCCAAAAAAGGTTATCGTGTTCTAGCAAAAATTTTGAGACACTTTCCATTAATTCTTAGACTTAAAAGGCTATTTATGTGCTCAAAGACAACAGATACATTGAGGTGTCATGACGAGGAGCGTTCTAAAGATGGAAAGTTAAGGCATCCTGCTGATGGACAAGCATAGAAAGACTTTGATAGCTTGCATTCGGAATTTGCAAGGGATTCTCACAATTTGAGACTTGGCTTAGCAAGTGATGGGTTCAATCCATTTCGGGCCATGAGCATATCTCATAGCACATGGCCAGTTATTTTAATGGTGTATAATTTACCTCCTTGGATGTGCATGAAGCCAGAGTACTGTATGCTTTCTTTGCTTATACCTGGGCCACGATCACCTGAAAATGACATTGACGTTTATTTGCAACCATTAATAGAAGAGTTAAATGTTTTGTGAGAGTCCGGTGTAGAAACATATGATGCTTCAAGAGATCAAACCTTTCAAATGCGACAGCTCTTTTATGGACAATCAGTGACTTTCCTGCATATGCTATGTTATCCGGTTGGAGTACAAAGGGAAAATTGGCTTGCCCTTGTTGTAATTATGGCACTAATTCTCGTTATCTTAAACATAGTCGAAAATGTGTTTTATGGATCATCGTGTTTTTCTGCCTATGGATCATCCTTGGAGATCTAATAAAAGGTCTTTCAATGGAAAAATAGAATTTAGGCCTCCTCCGCCTTTGTTAAATGGAACTGATGTGCTTAATAGCTTACATAATTTTAACAATGTGTTTGGGAAGAAGCGAAAGAGAACAAATGACGGACCTTGGAAAAAAAGGTCAATTTTTTTTTTGAATTACCTTATTGGCAGCACAACTCATTACGTCATAACCTTGACGTAATGCATATAGAGAAAAATATAGTGCATAATATAATTGGAACTATTTTGGACATTCCTGGCAAGACAAAGGATCATGCAAATGCTCGTTATAATCTGAAAGAGATGGACATTAGGAAGAACCTTCAACCAAAGGATACAAAGGATGGCAAGAGAACAAAGTTTGCAAAATCATGCTTCTTAATGACCAATAGTGAGAAATCAGTTTTCTGTGGTGTTTTAAAGACAACAAAGCTACCTGATGGTAGTGCTTCCAACATATCCAGGTGTGTGCAGCTAGATGAAAGAAAATTATCCGGTTATAAAACTCATGATGCACACTTCATGTTACATTACTTGTTGCCAATACCAGTTAAAAGCATACTTCCTGATCATGTTGCTATCCCTTTGATTCGTCTAAGTTCTTTCTTTCACCGTTTATGTCAAAAAGTTATCACAATAGAAGATCTAGATTGCTTGAAAGTAGAGATTAGAGAAACAACAAATCAATTAGAAAGAATTTTTCCTCCAACTTTTTTTGATATAATGATTCATTTGCCTATTCATTTGGCAAATGAGGTAAGGTTGAGAGGTTCAGTTCAAAATCGATGGATGTATCCTCCTGAAAGGTATATGTGTACATTAAAATCATATGTTCGCAACAGAAATTATCTAGAAGGATCTATTGCTGAGGCATATTTGGTTGAAGATTGTTTGACTTTACGCTCTAGGTACTTACATGGAGGTGTAAAGACGCGATTTAATCGATGACCCCGAAACAATGATGAACATGATTCAATTAATGCACAATCTTCTAGTTTGTTTCGTAATACAGGTTGTCCTTTAGGAGCAAAAAAGAGTGATCCAATTGTTTTAGATGACACGTCACTAAATCAGGCATATATATACTTATTGAACAATTGTGATGAAGTTCAAGAATATATAAGGTAATTTAATCACTTATAGCATTTATTTATGTGGATTGTTATTAAATTACTTTATTTATCATTTTACTAACAAATAAAAATACTTGTTGTGTAGAGAATATGAGGTTGAGGTTAGTAATCAGAGACGAGGATCTAAATGGAGCAAAGCCAAGAAGTATAGTCAAAACTTCTCTCAATGATTTGAAACTCATTCTTTGAAAGAGGATGTGCCCGATCTTATAAAGCAATTATCCTTCGGACCAAATTCAATTGCTAAAAGATATTCTGGGTATCTCATTAATGGATATAGATTCCATGCAAGGCAGCGTGATGCAAGACGTAAAACACAAAATAGTGGTGTTACATTAGTGACTTAAACTACAAGTTTTGCAAGCTCAAAAGATAAAAATCCAGTGACGCAAATTTGACTTATTATGGTAGAATAGTTGATATAGTTGAGTAAGACTATTATGGACATTTTTGGGTTGTCTTATTTAAGTGTGACTGGTATGAGGTTGAAGAAGATATTTATGGCCTGTGACGACCCGACCCGTCATCTCATGTGTTGTTGCTCCATTTTCCCCATTTTATGCTTCTTAAAGTTTCGTTATCGGTATGTGGTGTGTTAGAGTTGATTTGGATTGGTTTTGATAAGAAATGAGACACTTAGTCTCTTTAAGGAAGGCTTAAGTTGGAAAAGTCAATCGGACATTGACTTATGAGTTATAGGGCTTGGATGTGATTTCCAGTGATTTGGTTAGCTTCGGGAAATGATTTGTGACTTAGGAGCATGATCGGAATTGAATTTGGAGGTCCGTTGTAGAATGAGGCTTGAATTGGCGAAGTTAGTATTTTGGCGAATTCCGGTTGATAGGTGAGATTTTGATCCGAGGGTCGGAATGGAATTCCGAGAGTTGTTATAGCTTCGATATATGATTTTTGATGTGTCTGCAAAATTTCAAGACATTCGGACGTCGTTTGGTTGGGTTTTTGATCGAATGTATTTTTCGGAAGTTTTGAAGAAACTTAGGCTTGAATCCATGGTGAATTGATGATTTTGGTGTTGTTTGACGTGTTTTGATGATTGGAACAAGTTTTGATAATGTATTAAGACATATCTATATTTTTGGTTGAGGTCCCGGGGGCCTCGGGGTGGTTTCGGATGGACAACGGGGTGAATTTTGGACTTGTGTGATTGCTGATGGTTCGGATACCTGGTATTTCCGCATCTGCAGAAAAGGGACCGCAGAAGCAGTTTCGCATATGTGGTGGAAGGGGTCGCAGAACCGGTCCTTGAGGGCTTGGCATTTTCCGCAGGAGCGGAAGGCTGTCCGCAAAAGCGGTCACCGCAGATGCGATTTTGGATTGCAGAAGCGGACCTGGCGGCTTAAGTGACTTCCGCAGAAGCGGAATGTTTTCCGCAAAAGCGGTAACCGCAGAAGCGGTTTTTGTGCCGCAAAAGCGAAAATGACTGGGCAGAACATATTAAGTCTTCTTCGCGAATTTTTTTTAAGGAAACAAACATTTTGGACTTCGGACTAAGGAGGTTTTGGGCGATTTTTGAAGAGGGTTTCGAGGGCTTTCACCAGGTATGGATTCTTGGACCTAGATTATGTTATTATGGTGTAAAAATATGGGTTAACACTGAAAATCCAAGGAAATAAAGGTTAAAAAAGGAGGTTAGGGCATGAAACTTAAAAGAGTTTAAACTAGTGATTTGATGGGTCAAATGGACTCCGATTCTTGTGATTTGATATGTATAGAATCGTGGCGAGATAAGGATCGTATTGATGTAAAATTTTCTGGATTTCAAGAAGTGGGCCCGGGGCTTAGGTTTTGCTAGTTTCGAGATTTTTGCTATTTCTCGATTTGTTTTCGATTGGGTATTGTTCCCTTAGAATATTGTGATGTATTCGCTCTGTTTTTGGTTAGATACGACGCGCGTGGAGGCCGATTTGAGGGGCAAAGGCGTTGCGAGCTAGAGATTTCACCGGTTCGAGGTGAGTAATACTTGTAAATAATATCCTGAGGGTTTGAAACCCCGGATTTGCACATCATAGTGATGTATTGAGGTGACTTGCATGCCGGATATAAGCATGTGGTAGAGCACCATTGGGGATTGTGACTTGGTCTGTCCCGATTGTTGATTTTTCTGTGTATTTGACTGAAACCACCTGTTATCATCATAATTTAGGCTGATTGCCATGTTTTGGGGCTTCGTGCCGACTATTTGACTCCTTCAGGGATTGGTATCACTGTTCTTGTATTACTTTGCATATTATTTGATCTCAGTCCAGGGTTTTAATACGGTTTTGCAAACTCAACTATTTTTCTAAGATTTGAGAAAAACTTAAACACTATTTTATTGACGTTTTGAGCTGAGAACTGTTATTTTAAAATGTGCCCAAGTGGCTTATGTGCATTTCTGGACTGAGCATGGATCGGGCTGCGCGCCGCAGCAGTGTTATAGTGATTTTTGGATATCTGGTTGGCTCGGGCTGCACGCCATAGCGGTACTGTATTGATATTGAGGCCGAGGGCCTGATTGATGCCACGAGATGGCTTGATTATTACGCTTGGGCTGTAGGAGCCCCTCCGGAGTCTGCACACACCCCCAGTGAGTGCCGTCGACGTTAAATGGATCGGACTGCACGCCGCAGTGGGTACTGGAATGTACCATCATGTGCATTACATTGTATTTATGCATTTGTTCATTATTTGTCGTTTGTGATATTTCTTGAGATATCTATCTACTGTTATGGTATTATCTGATCACGGAGGATGACTTTCAGACAGTGGTAACAATGACACTGAAATATACGTTTGGTCAGGTAACTATGGCTGACCACGAACGAGAATAAGGCCCGAGGGGCGAGGTTCTGTGTATAACGACACTAATTGATTGAGATTATTTTTTTGACAACTGTTGAAAAGATTACTTTCAAAAGAGGTCTAAACTGAGCCAAGATATTTTTCAAAGATTTCACATGATTCACTGATTTCTAAAGGAGTTTTACACCGGTTCTATACAGCATGATGATCTGTTATACGTGTTTTCTTGCTGCTCAGTTATTATTTACTCTTATTACTCACTGAGTTGGAGTACTCACTTTACTCCCTGCACCTTGCGTGTAGTTGCAGGTATTGTTCACCCGGTAGCGGGTCATTAGCTGATTGAAGGCATACTATTGTAGCTGAGCAAGGTGACCGCCGGCGTTCGCGGCACCGGACTTTGTCCTTTGATTTCAGAATTTTACTTTGTATATTATTATTGGCCCTGTAGTTGTGTTCAGTCTTACTTAGATGCTCGTGACTTGTGACACCCCGGTCGGGTTGTGTTGGGTTGTAATTAACCACTTTTAATGCCATTAAATTGTATTTTCTATTCATTTATGTTTAATAATTGTTAAAGAGACGAATTGGGGTTAGTTGGTTGGCCTTGTCTTCATGAGAGGCGCCGTCATGACCGGGTTTGGAAATTGGGTCGTGACATGGCCTTACCTATGTCTACTTCAACAAGAAATGTTATCAGAACGAGCCTTTTGTCCTAGCATCTCAGGTACACCAATGCTTCTATGTGCAAGATCCATATGATCAAGATAGATATTATGTCCTAAAGACTGTCCCGAGAGACTTGATTAGCATAAGTGATGAACTTGAAGCTAATGCCCCGCAATGTTATCCATTTGAATATTTGGCTGGCCCATCGATACCGAAGGATAATGGTGAAGTTGCCTTAGTAAGGAGTGATGTTACATCAACCATTCTTAATGTACCTCCAGAAGGATTTCTATCACAACAACTTGAAATTGAATCGGATGAAGAGTTTGATTTTGAAGACACATCATGAGGCTTTTTTCTAGTTCAAATAGAAAATAGCTTAGCCATTTTTTTATTAGTAGCTAGAAACTTATTAAAGACTATTGCTTTAGTTTTAAATTGATGTTGTCTATTTTCTCAAGTTCAATATTGAATATTTTCTTGCTTATTGATTTCTTTGATGTGCACATATATTTTATTGCTCATGTATTTTTAATGTGTCTCTTTTGGTATCATTAGAAATTACTTGATTGGTTATTCAATATGTCCCTTCTAAGGAACCGTATTGTATTATATGTGGATCGAGAATTTGTCCTCTAGTTTTCAATAGAGAAGTGAACGTGAGTAAGTAAAAATTATGCTTCAGAATTTGTAGTGTACTATTACCTGGAGTATTGGAGCAAGTTTTAAAATATATACATATTTGTTTTTATTATCAGGTGGTGCACACGTAACTAAAGAAGATATTGGACTAACAAATTTTAGGGAATCAAGAGATATTGAACAGGTATCTTTGTAACTTTGTTCATTTATATATGCTCTGAATTATTTATTCTTTCCCATTTCTCGGCAGCTTCCATAAACTTTGTAGCTTTAATCTTCTGCTCATTTGAATAAGTTAGTTTGTCCAATATTTTGATTCCAACACAGCAACACGTTGAAACAATGAGTCTCTTTTGAGCCTAATATAAGCCTTACTAGTGTCTGGCAGAGGGGTATAGAATGACGTTTGTGCAAAGCCCCCCACCTCGACCCCCCACCCCCCGGCGTTAGCTATTTCTATAGATAACTATCATGCACCAAAATTTACCTTCATTGTTGAAGGAATATCTTATGAAAAAAGAACAAAAATATAGTGAACTATGATAGCTCATATGAGGCTTCAGCAAGTGAAGTAGTAACATTAGGAGTACATTCCCCATGCCTCAGGTGCATATTCTGTCCAGTTCCCATATTTATTGTTGAAACAATCATTGTAGTCTATTGTGAACACCAGCTTGTAATTCTTAAAGTAGGAAAAGGAAAAAAACATAACTGTTCTGCAGCATCGTGAACCATGTTTCAGTTCAGTATAGGTTTCTTGTTAATCCCAGGTTATGCATAACGATGACAGAATGCACAATTCCATCCTCCATATTCTATAATTGTTGGACACAGTGTTGTTAAAAGCGATCGCTTCCTCGCTTAAAGCGAGAAGCAATGCGAAGCGAGGCATCTGGCTCTTCTCTGATCTAAAGCGTATCAGGTACACAAAAGCTATCGCTTTCCCTGAAAAGCGAGAAGCGAGGAAGCGAGCAAAGCGACAGAAGCGAGCGCTTCTCTTTATAGCTGGGCTGCCAACGTTAATTAATTAAAAAAGCTCTCATTTTTTAACTTCAAGATCATCAAGTTTTGTCTCAGGTATGTGATTTCTTCCTCCTCCCCCTCCTCCTTTTCTTCTTCTTCTTTTTCTTTTTCTTTCACTATTTCAGTGTCCAAATAGTAGCGAAATGCTGGCGAAATTTTTTTTCCCCTTCAGTTCTTCATTTTCTTATTCTCCTCTTCTTTTTCTTCATTTTCTTCACTGTTTCAGTGATAAATTGCAGCGAAATGCTGCCCATTTTTTGTTTCAGTTGGAGGGATGTATTAGGGCATAATGGCCAGGAAACTTTGTATAAATTAGTTGGCCTCTTGAGAAGCAGTTCGGGTTGCCCTTAACCTTTCAAACTTTTAAATTTAGGAAGCATGAGAAGTTTCTTTTAGGTGTAACAGAAACTTGCCCTTATCTATCTGATCTCGATTGCAATTTGGACTTAAAATTTCCTAGTTTATTACTGCTGCACAGCAAAAGTCAGTGGCTTGAATTATTTGCTTTTCTTCCTATTTGGTCCTTGATAAAAGCGGCTTCTTGTAGATTGCACTTAAGAATTGTTTGATTGCCTGCATTATTGCACAATCTGCATGCTATGCCATTCTGAGATTTTGCTTGCTATGCTATTCTGAATAGGTCCGATATAACAGTGTTTATATATTTGCAAAGTCATAAGTAATTTTGAATATGAGATGGGAACTTTGATAGTATGTCAATTTCCCAAGTTATTTGGGCTAAAGTAATTTAATTTTTTGATAGTAATACTCTGATCAATTATAGCTTTTGTTAGGCTAAAGTAATTTAATTTTTCTTATATGTAGGATGAATCAAGCGGCAGCTCTTAAGAGAAAAGTTCTGAATCCAAACAAAGCTCAAAGTCCAATGAAGAATATAGGTTTTGATTTCCAATACCCATCAAGTGCTGAACTAGCCAAAAAATTTCAGATTAAGAGATAAAAGCTTGCAAGTGATCGCAACGATAAAACTGCTAAAGAGCATGCTTTACTTGGAGTTAAAAGGAAGAATTGTATGCCTGCAATATTAGAAGGACAAAGTAGACAAAAGTTAACTGAATCCGATGTGTCAGTTCAAAAGTTAGGAAGGAATAGATTACCGGCGTACAAATCAATCCAATCATATTCAAGGGAAGATCTGAACACTTCACATAGTATTGCAAGTAAAGGACAAATTAAACAAAGGTCAATTCAATTGGAGGAGCCCATTCAAAAGCAAGGAACGAGTAAATTACCTGTGCCCACGTCCATGATCCAATCATCTGCAAAGGTAGATCCTAACACTTTACATATTCTTAAAAGATCACAAGGTGATATTCAGGAGCTACAAAATTGCAAAGTGGCAAAGACAAACTCAGTCCTACCGTCGACGAGTGTTAATCAATTTCTAAAAAAATATGGGATACAAGTCGGTGGTGAAAAATATCCTGATAATCACCCAGAAAATGAAGGCAGATTTATGTCCTCTCCTATTATTGATGAGCGTGAAATAGAATTGGATAATTTTGCTGCACAAGATGAAGTTGGTGACGATGAATTTATTGGAGATGAGGAGATGAACATCGATAGTGCTGCAGGTGGTATGTCTTAAACCTTATAATTATTCTACATATTTTGATTTTTTGTTCTTATGTCTTGCTTGTTATATCAATCTAGGGACATCAGAGAAGAAAAGAGTTCGAGGGAAAATAATATGTAAGAATATTCATGCAAGAAGTTTTGAAGAAAGAGAGGAGGTGACATTTGATAAAGGACAAGCAGTTGGACCAACTGACAAGAGAGCGTCTGATTTGACCAACTTTTTAGGAACGATTGCAAGGAATCCAAGATTTATCCCCTTGGTACATACTAGTTGGCATGCCGTGTCAAAGGATATTAAGCAACGGATGTGGGAATATGTCAATGTAAGTATAATTAAAGTTTCAATTATATATTTTTTGTATTTTTCCTACTAATGTTGTGTCAAATGATATTATGTTTGTGTGTTGTTTTGCAGTCCAAGTTCTTAATTCCAGCTGAAGGATAGAAGTGGGTAATGACTGGTCTTCGTGATGCTTGGAAGCGACACAAGAGAAATATTTTGATAAAAATGCTACTATTGACGAAATACTACAAAATCGTCCCAGTGAGATACCCGAAGTTCAATTTCGTCAATTGATTGAATATTGGGATGACGAAGGTGTCCAAGTAAAATTAAACCGTGCATTTCTACATTTTCTACCTATTGTTGAAGTATGCTACACATGGCATTTCTACATTTCTATTGTTAGCAACATGTATATTATTTCCTTTTTGGTTTATTAATTAATATGCTTCTTTTGTTGTTAGGCTATGTGCCAATTAAATTCTGAAAATAGGAAAAAATAAAAGTGGAGACATCGAATGGGACCTATTAATTATGCAAGAGTGCGTGTGGCATTGGTAATATTTAGTCGACACTTTGTAATCTGACTTTCATTTCTTTTTGTACTTTGTCGGAACACAGTAAAATTTTTTTATATCTTCTTTGATGTAATTTGTATCGCGCAACCAAAGAGAACAACGAGAAACCATCAAAGTCTAAAATATTTATTACAACTCGTACAAAGAAAGGGAAGGAAGTTCATACGGATACTCAAGTTGCAATAGTAAGTTATCCTATTGTTATGAACCAAAGAGTTTATTCTGTATCCTTTGATTTCCTTGCTATTCCATTGTGCTTAGATTTAACATCCTTTGTTCCAGTAACTTATCCAGCAGTTTCCCCGTTACTGCTGAAATTTTTAGCTTGCCCAATCTAACAGTAGGTCAATCACCATTCACCTCTTGTTTTCAAGTACATTGTGTTGGTGGGCGCGAAGATAAATCATTTGATCCTACTTGGTGAATGGTGGAGACTTCTGACACCAATATTTCTGATACAAAGTACCAGCAACCAAGCAGAAAGTTAAATTCTTCTTTCTTTGAATGAATTAATATTGCATAAATCAATTTTTCCTGATGAAACCTAAAGAGGATTAGAGTTATTCAAGAGTTCAACTTCTTACCTTATATTATGTCATTTATACAAGTACTATTCTATAGCATGTTAAAGTAGGCTGAAAATTCATTAGAGTTGTTGTTGAATATAACTTAAATCCACTTAATTTGATTGTTGATCTGCTATATTGCAGCATTCAGGAGTCCTTCCCATAGCCCTAGGTTGTTGATCTTCTCTATGCTAGCTTAATAAGAAATCCCTGGTTGACTTAGGCATAGTTCTTTTAACCCCAAAATGTTGAATAAGAAGCTCCAGATCTGGGCGGTGAAGCTGCAGAAGGAAAAGGTGGTTGCATATTAGTTTTGCTCCTCACTGAGGGCACACCTGTTACATATACTAAGACCTTCACTTTTGTTCCTCTGAGAAGCACTTTTGTTGTTCCTTTAGGGATGCTGTTTAGCACAACACCAACTGCCAAACTACTTCCATCCACCACCTTGATCTTTATTTTAGGGTGCCTCTCTATGAAAATTTCTCCATTTCTATTAAGTTACTCGCCCTGTAAATTAAGATCATGCTTATTAAGCGAAAAACTAGAAATCAACTCGCGTCAAGTAATGCTTAAAAAATAAGGTAGTGTCCTACTATATATAATAAATTAAAGTACTCAAATAAAATAAAAATTATTCCCCTTATCTGTGTATATAAGTTAATTCATTCAAGAAATCAACTCGCGTCAAGCAATACTATTAAAGAGAAAAACTAGGTGCATTTTGACTTGCCTGGTTTAGAAGGCCAAGACTTAAGACCTTGATACCTTTTTCTTCTGCTTGTAATATAGCATCCTCTATCAAGCTGTTAATAGCTTGTGATTGCCAATTCAACAAGTACTGCCCATAAAAAAAATTAGCACTCTCTCAGAAGAAATAAAAATAACTATAATCTGAAATTGAAAATTATTCCATTATGTATTATAACCTGTAAATTGTATCTTGGTATGGATCAAGATTGAATTTTAAACTTTTCCAAGTTATTTCTCTCCAAAATGAAAGTGCGTCCATAGATATAGTTGATGATCATAGTCCACAAAGTGACAGGCCACATGAACCAAATGTACCATTTTTTGTTTTAAGGCATTGAGGCCAGTGAGGAGAATCCTAGCCTGAGATGGTAAATGGATTCTGGGGTTGTCAAATATGTCAAATGTACCACATCTGTTGAATCTTCTTGCCTTTTTAGTGATTTTTCATATAATGAATCGGTAGACTTGTCCAGGGTCCCATAGATGTAGTCATAGCATGGCATAAAGAGCGAATAATTCGTTCGGAATTGAGTATGGTGGAGGGAGTGAAACATGATAAATCAATGTCATGAAACCTAATATAATTCTTATATGTTAAGCTCGCTTCTTTGGCCAATGGCCAAATGAAGCACTCTACCTTCGGAGGGGCTTTGTTTTTCCAGATGCACTGCAATTGTCAATTAGTATTGAGTGTAATTGAGATGCTGGGTATGTTAGCCTAATTTTACAGAGAATATCTTTTCGAAGTGACTCTCCTGATCAGTGAATCGAGATTAGGTTGAGGAGGTGGAAGGATGCTCAGTTGAAAAAGCAGTGAACAAAAGTTGTCCATTTCCCAGTTATTGGTGTTTTCTTGAGAATAATGTCCCAACTCTGCTCTGTGCTATTGTCCGAGTCTCCGAGATAGAAGCTTCAGTATTTTCTACGGGTGTGATGCTGGTCTCTTAAAGGGGAGTGACACAGCCGTGCATCTTGCCAAAATTTTACTTTCCTACCATCCTGGATCTGAAATGAAATGTTGGCTATATAAATGGTGGTTCACAAAGTGATGTATTAAGGCAAAAACTGGTTCACGGTAGGTCGATCAATATCTGGTTCAAGGTTTAAATAGGATTAAACAGGATTAATCAGATTAACAGGAAATTTCATAGGTGGTATATTTGGTTCAACTGAACAATTCCTGCCGCCTTTGTGTTAGATGAGACCTCTTCATTCATATTAAGCTGTCAAATACCTAAGTGGTCTTATAGTGCATTATCTAAAGCAAAGGAAACATTTTGCAGGCTATCGCTATTTGGTACTTTTATTTAATCTGACTTGACTTGCTAAAACTTATTTTAGTGTTCGATCTATCTTGACTTGTAAGTGATGTTAATAATATTTTTTTGACAGTCTGAACTTCAAACCGCCAAAGTTCTGGAGAAACAACAGATGATGCATTTACGGCTGTATTTGAAAAGGAGCAACCTGGACGAGTTAGATGTTATGGTAGATCAGTGACAACAAGCTCTCTAAAAAAAGATGAAGAAATCACTAAGTTTAAACAAAAGCATGCCAACTAAATAACTTCTCTGAAGGAAGAAATGAAGGAAATGATGAGGGAAGAAATGCGGTGTTAGTTTAGTCAATTGGTGAAAAATAATCCTAGACTAGATTTTCATGATATACAAGGGTGTATTGCATCTAATATTCCTTCACCGGTTGATGCAAGTAGTGCACGAGCTATGAGAGGCAAAAATCTACAATATTCTTCTGGCTCAACTCATGCCCCGAATATTGAAAAGATATTTATATTTTACAATTTCAAAAACTACTTCAATCTTAAGTAACTTACAAAGTCATACTTTCTATAAGTGTGTGATAGGAAATTTAATCTATTGCCATGACTAAGATTCTAGGGGTCATAATATTTGAAAGTAGACTATAAAAAAAATATTTGCAAGTTGGTTATTGGTATCTCAATAGGTATTTTGTTTCTTTGAGGAGATCATTTTGGAATAGTGTTATCTATAAATATTTTAAGTTCATGTATAATTATTTCTTAATAGGTACACAAGGTGTAATGCAATGATTTGAGGCACAAAAAGAAAATATCAAAGATTTGCATTTGACAAGAGTATTCCAATCCTTTTGAAGGGTCTGTAAATCTTAATCGAAGGAAATGATACACCTTCTCTCCCATTCTAAGGACTCCTGTTAAGGAACAGGTTGTTCATTTTGTTTCAGAGATACATCACATGAAAGACACCAAAAGACGTGAGGCTAGATGTAGAAACGATAATAAAGAGACATGACTAGTAATATTATGAAATTAAAATAAAGAAAATATTGTCTTCATATATAAAGGAAGAGGGTACGTGACCCTCAATTGATTGGAGCTACTTAGATTATAACACATTTTATAACTCGTTACATGTGACCAGAGTAATCTTCTATTAATTACATTAGTATTTTCAGGCTTTCTTTTGATCCTTGTTCTCGTTACAAGCATTTCTTCCTAATTTTTTTATTTTGAATGTGTAGGAAAATACAGGTGATGCAATTAGAAATGGTAGCCACAAATCAATTTGAATCATTAAAGTGAATGGTGAAGACCTTTTGAACAAGATGTTTATTTTTGTTGACACTAAATATGAGTACATTTGGTTTTGTAGAGGTCTTTGCTAGTGAACTTCTTGAACCAACATTGCTTTATTACTATAGATAGTACACAAAGTGTGTTTCTTTTGTTGAAATTTATTTCAAGTATATGCATTTGAATTATTTGTATTCTATTACTTATCATTTAAATTAATGCTTCATATATATATATATATATATATATGTATGTATGTGTGTGTGAGAGAGAGAGAGAACTTGATGCAAACAAATATAGTTTTTTAACCACAAAATTGTGGCTAATATAAGTATTTTGTAAAATAATTTTGTAGTGTAGACAAAATAGCCACGCTTAGAAAGTGTGGCCACAGGGAATGTCAATCTGGCATTATTAATGATAAATGTTCTAGAAGCCACACTTTCTAAGCGTAGCCTATAACATGATAATGATCACGCTTTATAAGTGTAGCCTTATGTCACAAAAGCGTGGCTATATCAGAAAATATAAGTGTGGCCTTTGTACCATATCGGCCACACTAAGGCAACACCTACAAAGCGTGGCCAATAGTCAAAGGTTACGGTACTTTAGGCCACCCTCCAAAAAGCGTTGCCTAAAGCCGTAAAATGTTGCCTTTGCCCAAATGCTACACTTCTTGGCATCTTAGGCCATACTTCTCAGGGGTGGTTGTAGGCCTAAAATGTTGTAGTGAATAAGAGATTAATTATTTTGAACTGAAACAAAAGAGCAACAAGTAATCTCGTAGCTCAGTTGGTTAGACCGCCCGCTTAGAAAATGAAGGTCTTGAATTTGACTCTCAATAAGAACACTTTATGTTTTTGTAGTTCGTCTTGGTTGTATTCGTTGCACAAATGAACACACTCGATACGAGTACAGTCGATACAGGTTGTATCCTTTGTATATATCCCTGCATTCCGTCGTGAGTGTATTCGTTGCACGATGAATATAGTTAATACAAGTTGTATAGAGTTGCACGAATGGATATAGCTGATACAGATTGTATTCGTCGCGCAAATGAGTACAATTAACACAAGTTGTATTCATTGCTCGTCTGAATACAAGTAGTACAAGCTGATAGGAATAGTATTAGGCAAACAATAATTATTTATGGTAATTAGACTCTATAAGAGGCCCAACTTTAAACCCAACCCGACGAGTTCTGTCCGATAATAAGCATATATGTGGCCTTTTGCCGAACGTAGAAACAATATCTGTCTGAAACATTTCATTAAAAGAAATTATTTAATTCTATTGAAGATAAACGAAAAGAAAAGATCTGCAATGCGGGCTGAAACTGTTGTTAGTCAACGCACCCTATCTTGTGGATCGATTTAATTTATTTTATTTTTTCGCATTTATCTTTAGCATCCTTTTTTTCCTCCTTATCGTGACGAGTCCTGTAATGTTGACTTTGAAGCTTTTGTTCGAAAATTTGTTAAATAGCATTAAAACTTAGGGTTACCAAAAGTGTCGTTAAGTAGTTCATGAAGTACATGTGAATTGCCATTTTGTATGCTTCAAGCTTTCTTTTTGTATTTTTGGGGAATTTCTTGCTTTTTCTTGGTTGTATAACGGTTTGAAAAGGTATATCCTAGTGAAGAAATTTTGTTGCTCTCGCGTTTGTTCATTTTGTCTCTTTTTCTCCTTGTTTTTCTTTTCCCGGCAGATTCATAGAAAATTAACAACAATGTAATGTATTAATTAGTGGTGCATCCTAATGTATATAAAAGACACATACGTAATAAGCACATTATAGAAACGAAGAACGATGGACACCAAGATATAAGTAAAATCTCTCATTAAAAGCACAGTTTTTTCAAATCTCTTTATATTGTTATATACCTATAATAATATTTAATAATTAATTTTATTTGAGTGTTA
Organism: Nicotiana glauca; assembly: GCA_026770625.1. Lineage (NCBI taxonomy): Eukaryota > Viridiplantae > Streptophyta > Magnoliopsida > Solanales > Solanaceae > Nicotiana > Nicotiana glauca. Next base: position 195,623 of record MU787050.1, read on the forward strand.
TAGTAAAAAAGATTATGATTTAAATTTACAATCTTAAATGATATTTATTTTTCATTAATTAAATTTTTAAAAAAGTAATACAATACTAGTAAGATGGAATATGTGAAAAAATGGCAGAATAAAGTACCCAACTTAATCTTCTAATGTTTCATGTTAACAAGAATTTTTTGATGTTCTAGGTTCTTCGTTGGAACTTACAAAATTTACCAAAGTTATGTAATCAATAAAATATAATCAATAAATTAGTTATTATGAAATACTAAATATTTGAATAAGGTTATTATAAAGAGATAAAATATAGCATAAGCAATTGGTTCCAAAAAAAACTTGACTATTAAATTAAAATATTAATTTAGAAAGTAATTATTAATTTGTTATATGTTTATCCGCAAAACGGTACACTTAAATTTGTTACGTGGTTTATAGACAAGCGAATTGATTTGATCCAAAAATGATAAAGAGATAATATTAAGATTGAGATTCATAGCAAAATAGTAAAATAAAGCCTTTGTTGTATCGAATATTTCATGTCCTTACAATGACGGCTGAGCCTGTTATTTATAGCTTTACCTAGGAAAACAAGAACCTAGGATCAGGGTCCTCTTAAATGATAATAAAAGAGTCATTGATGAACGCGTAATGGCAGGCCATGAATGCAAATACCCTCTACAACAGTCACTCATTTAATTTAATGTTAGCGAATATTCCCTCATTGAATTTTATGTGATGGAAAACCGTTGACCTTCTTCCATCGACTACGCTCCCTTCGGGATTTACCTTATATCAATTACATTCGTTGTATCCGGCATTGATTGTTCCCTGACTTGCCCTTTGCCTATCTTCGATTTCACGTGTCATGTTATTATTCGACCAACCATTATAAAATCAATTTTAGCCCATACAGATAATTCTCCTACTTTTCGATGACATATCTTAGTATTATCCGAAAGTTGGTGAAGATTTCTTTCTTGGTGGGAAAGTTCCAGAACAGTCTCTAACGCTTGAAGGGATGCACGTCTTCTCGCCTTTAATACCCCGAACATGCGTTGCCTCATGATTCAGCAAATATTTTTGCCGGTTTTAGGTAATCATGACCACGATTTTTGTCGTCTATAACTTCCTTGCTACTCAACATTTTTACTTCTTCACTTTTACAACTTTCATAAGTCTTTATTCTTCTCTGCATTTGCTTAGAAATTTTTCACAACCTTCAATTTTCTTATCAAGAATTTATTGACCTTTTATTACCATGGCGCTTCCTTCACTGCTTTCTTCGGAAACACCGTGCTTCTCTTTGGTAGAGGCCCAAAGAAAAACAAGTACAATGAGGTTGATGTCGATTCTGATCCTCCTACTATTAGTACCATCATACCACATCATTTCAGCACCACAAATGACTTTTAAGAGAAAGCACCTTCTATATCTTTACGGACTTGGCCAGTTAGTAGGTATCCCTCCTCAATTTGGCCTTCTACTATCCCAACTATGAAGGAGGACTGTAACTGCCCCAATATTAAAATCCTCGTCCCGAATATGATAGAGTGGTTTACCTTCTCCAATGAGGGGTTTACATATGTCTATACGTATCCCTTTACCTTGCGTCCATCCACCCTCGGGTCGAGTGAAGGTTCGACCCAATAACTTTGGAGTTTTGACACCGATATCAGGTTTGCTTAGCACAAGTAGGCCCATCTATATGGCAAACGGTGGCTTTCTTTCGCCAACTGTGCACGGAGACCGAGAAAATCCTAACCCTTGCACACATGATAAACCTTTACTCTCCCATACTTTTTCATGGGGGATTAATAAACTTTAGCAAGCGTGGCCACCACGCTCTGCTCATCAGCGTTGATGATGACAATGATTGTGGAAGGATGTAACGATTAGTCATCATTGCTACCAAGGGACATCATCCTGGTCATAAATCAAACTTTTCCTAAGTCGTGAAATCATTTTCATAAGTTTTCGGTCTTTTATTTCCTTCCTTCGTGAAAATATTATTTTTCGTTATTGCTGACTTTCTTGTTTCATTTCTTTAGCTACTCGATGGCTACCACCACAGGTTCAAGGCTTGGACCAGTAGATTTAGAAAATTTTGAAAATCACGACTCCAGAATCTTATCGATGGAAGCAAATGTCCCCTAAATATGGGTGGAAGGCCAAGCATCATGGTAAGTCAAGCCCTTCTTTCTTTTACCCTTACTTGAGCATAAGAAATCTTCATGAGAAAATGCTGATTAAAAGGAGAAAAGGATCTTCATCAGCTCAATCAGGAGAGCTACAAAACCTGATATCAGATGAAGTTGAGGCCCTTTGGGGGGAGATAGGCTTGGTCAAGAATGCTGATTCTTTCTTCCCGGTCCCCATTGTTGTCTGCGGTCCAAACAATTCAGACCCTGGGCCTTTTCTGCCCACTAAGCAAGTAACAATCAACACTTCTCCTGCCACCACTGCTTTTTTACCTTCCAAACTGATGTGTTCATGCCCATTGACACTAGTTGCTCCTTCGCCACCAACAACAACTACATCTCCTCCACCGGTACCATCCGAACAAGAAAGGGACACCTCTCCTCCTTGGTCTCCTAACTATGGGAACTTGAGTAGCAACTATGTTATACCTTACCAAGACACCCAAGGGAGGTGAAGCGCCACACTTTCAGTTTCACAAGATTGCCACGTCCTCTCAAGGCTGGTGGAGCTTGCCAATTATATGAAGATGCTGGCTTGGGCGAAAGATTGGAAGAAAATGTGCTCCCTTTTTTGGGAGTGTTTGATAAACAATTCCATGTATAATGCGGCATATGTATAATACTAGTTTCCTCGTATTTTTGTTGCGCGCCTCCCCATGCTAGGGGCAAAAGCTGCAGAGATTGGCGAGCTTGAGACTCAGTTGCAATAGAGAAAATAAGATAAAATATCCCATAGTCAAGACGCTACTCAATTACATGAAAAGCTTCAAGTGGCTAAATCTAAATGGGTCGAGCACCATGATGTTGTACCTACCACTGCCGAGCATGAGTCTTCCTTCGAGGAGCATATCAATAATTTGAAGGCGTACTTAAACTCCAAAACCGATGAGGCCAATGTTGTTGAGGATAAGAGGGCAAAGTGGAAGATAGGTTTAAGAGAATCATGGATCAAAAACGGATCCACTTAACTACAACTATTGAGCTTGACTCTCGCCTTAGCTACATGAGACCTGAAAGGGATGGTCTTCAGGGCGAAATTGATAAAACTCCGAGCTCAATTCTAGTATCAAGAAGATTCCCTTATCTTTAATTAAACCTATGCCATATATCATATAAAGAGGAAGACTATGGAGGAGGCCAAAGTGGCCATCACCAATGTAGACGAGTTTATTGCCTAGGCCCAAGAACTGGAGTTGTTTGTGAGTGAAAATCTTCCTACCCGAATCGCTGATCCTTAGCATCTAACTTCTTTTTTAAGTTCTGAATAATTATCTTGTTGGTTGACTCTGTTGGTCTGTTAGAACTGGGATGGTACGGTGAATATGTAATTTTCTTGATTTTCAATCCTTCCAAAAATTTGTGACTTTTGAGCCTATAAACTGCTTCCCATTATTACAAGAAATTTCCGTCGCCATTCCGAATTGATATATTATGTGGTCTTATATGATGTCGACCACTTCCCTCTTACATATCTTTTGATAAGGACCTACTTCAACTCGATTAGTGAAGTAATCATTCAAAACCAAAAGAAATCCTACTTTTCCAGGATCGGGTGATAGAGGACCAACTATGTCCATCCCCCATTTTATGAATAGCCACGGGGACAACACCTAATGCAAAATGCCCACTGGTTGGTGTATCAACGGCGCTGTCGTTGACATTTGTTACATTTTTTAACGAATGCTCTCGAGGCATGCTCCATTCGTGGCCAGTAATAACCTTCCCTGATCAGTTTTAGAATAACAAATATGCACTAGAGTGATTCTCGCAAACTCCTTCGCAGACTTCCCTCATCATATAATCTGCCTTCGAGGCCCCCAGACTGCGGGCCGACATTCCTTGGTATAATCTTCTGTATAACTGTCCATCTATTGGTCCATAGTGCCCGGGATGCCTTCAGGTCTTCGGATAATGTACCCTACCAAGGATACTCAACGAACTAATTTCTCAAGTCCCAAGCTAAGTTGGTTGAATTGACTTCGTAGTCACCGTCCGTATCCAATAACAAATGTAGAAGTTGAGCGACATTATTGTAGTGAAATCCTTTCATCTTTATGGATAACCCCAAATAAGCCAATGCATCTGCTTCCAAATTTTCTTTCCTTGGAATATGTATGATTGACCATTCCCAAAATTGTGCAAGCTATGCCTGAACCTTGTCAAACACTATTGCATGCGCTCTTCCTTTGTGTCGAAAATCATGTATACTTCATTTGCTACCAGCTGCGAATCACACTTTATCTCGATGACCTTAGAGCCTAGTCCCAGGGTTAGTTCAAGTCAGTCTTCCTCTCTAACCAAATGGCACTTACCGCTACCTCCTAAACCGCTAGATAAATCAATAACTGTTCGCTTAACCCCAATTTTGTCAATAACAGGGGCTGGACAAGTACCTTTATAGGTTTTTAAGTGCCTGTTGGCATTCCAGAGTACTTGAAAAATCATTCTACTTTTTTTAGAAGCGTATAAAAGTGGTGGTCGCCAGGTGAAACTTTCCTTCTAAAAATTCTATGAATAAGGTTATTTGCTCAAGTTCCTTTGCGGTCAACTTGGTCATATCTGTCTCCCTCGATACCTAAAAATAGGGGTGTGCATTCGAATCGGTTATCGATAAATCGAATCGATTATTTATTATTGAAATCGAAATCGAAAAAATCGAAACCTTATTGAAACGATAACGATAAGCATATGTACAAATCGATAATCGAGAAGTAATTATCGATAAGGGTTAAAATCGAATCGATAAATCGAATGCACACCCCTAGACTGTAGACGCTGAGTAATTACCTATTTGTGTAGATTAATATAACATACATAATGTGTGTGTGTGTGTGTGTGTATATATATATATATATATATATATATATATATATATATATATATATATATATATATATATATATATATATATATATATATATATATATATATATNATATTCCGCTACTATTTTGAAAGTGGCTATATAATATTATTTTCCCTAATCTATTCCCTTTCCTTTACCCTAAGTCTCTTACCATATTATTTCTTCTACCACATTTAAGGAATGATCATATTTAAAGATCAAGAGAATGAAGTTCAAATTAATGTAAAACAGAATGAGCCGTGATGATGTGTTTTGTTTTGTTTTGTTTTTTTATACCGTTGGAGTGTTGGTGGTATACATTTGATACCTTACTTTAGTTTTGTTGCATGTGCTTGTTGGCATAATTTTTATATTATAAATGGTGTTCTTCTTATTTTAGCTTCTTTTTGTCCATATTAGTTAGGCGCGTTTATAGAGATATACTTTTCGTGGAATCCCGCAAATTGTTTTATTGGTGAAATCAATAACTGAATCGATAAGCCCCCAAAATTGATAAATCGAAATTGAAAAAATCAAAACCTTATTGAAATGATAACGATAAGCATATGTACAAATCGATAAGTAATTATCGATAAGGGTCAAAATCGAATCGATAAATCGAATGCACACCCCTACCTGAAAATATCTCGAAACCTGAGAGGATTCTGATGACTCCTCGCTCTAATCATCATTATTCGGGGAGCTAGAAGGCATCGGTTTCTCGTAATTGCTATTTGTTGGACTCTCTCCCTTTGCTGTTGGAAAAATTTACCACGTTCATCTCCCTTGTTGCCAGTTTATCTCCTCTTATTTGTTTGATTCCTTCCGACGTTGGAAATTTAAATAGCTGGTGATATGTTGAAGGTACGACCTTCATCTCATGTATCCATTCCGAGGATTACATTATAACCCATATCGCTATCTACCACTTCGAATAGAGTAGTATTGGTCACTCATTTGATGTTTGTGGGTGTCAAAATCTCTGCTTGGGTTATCACGCTTGTCAAGTTGAAGCCAGCTAAGAGTTTGGTCGCCGGAACGATGTTCCTAATTAATTTTTCTTGCTCCAAAACTCTTCATTGTATTATGTTGGATGAGCTTCCTGCGTCAACAAAAACACATTTAATTTTTAAATCAAAAGCAATAAGAGATATTGCCAAAGGATCGTTGTGTGGCAGAAGAAGTCCATCAGCGTCTTCCTCCGTAAAAGTGATATCATCTTCTATGACTTCCCAAAGGTTACACTGTTGACTTCTTTTCCTTAAAAAATCATGTTGATAGTCATCTGAGTGGAGCCTTCAATTACCTTCGAAAGATCCGCATTGTCTCGGCTTTGGACATAGGTTTTCATGGCTCGGTCATGTAAGAATTCCCTAAGATAGCCCTTCTTCAACAATGTCGCCACCTTTTCACGAAGAAGTTTGTATTCCCCAGTTCAACGGCCGTGAGTACTCACACCATAAATTGGGATCCCTCTAGCTAGGATCCGATCGGATTGGCTTTAGGAACCGTGCTTCTTTTTTATTCCGCATTGCCGATACCAACTATACTAAGATGATGTTAAAGTTGTAATCTGATAACCTAGGATATGTAGGGTTTCGGCCCCCTAGCACCTCCTTATCCTGTAATGACATATTGTTTGGTAAAACATTAAAGTCGGCTCCCCCACTTCTACCAGTATCAGAGCTTCTCCGCTATACACAAGAGAGAAAGGTGTTTATCCTGTGCTGGACTTCGCCATTGTCCGGTATGCCCATAGCACTCTTGATAGCTCATCGAGCCATTTGCTCCTTAGCATCTTCTAACTTTTTTTTTTCAGGTTATGAATAATTATCTTGTAGGTTGACTCCGCGGGTCTGTTAGCATTGGGATGGTGCCGTGAAGATGTAATCTTCATGATTTTCAATCCTTCCAAAATTTTATGACTTTTGAGCCTATAAACTGTGGCCCATTGTCACAAGCAATTTCCTTCGGTATTCCGAATTGATATATTATGTGATCCCATATGATGTCGACCACTTCCCTCTCACAGATTTTTTGATAAGGAACTTCTTCAACCCAATTAGTGAAGTAATCATTCAAAACTAAAAGAAATCTTACCTTTCTGGGACTCGGTGGTAGAGGACCAACTATGTCCATCCCCCATTTTATGAATACCCACGGGGTCAAAATCGAATGCAAAAGTTCTGCTGGTTGGTACATCAACGGCGCATGTCATTCACATTTGTCACATTTTTGAACGAATGCTTTTGCGGCCTGCTCCATCCGTGACCAGTAATAACCTTCCTTGATCAATATTGAAACCAACAAATCTTCACTAGAGTTATTCTCTCAAACTTCTTCGTGGACTTCTCTTATCACATAATCTGCCTTCGAGGCCCCCAGACAACGGGCCGACAGTCCTTGGTATAATCTTCTGTATAACAGTCCATCCATTGGTCCGTAGTGCCTAGGACGCCTTCAGGTCTTCGAGTAATTTACCACGCTAAAGAAACTCGACGAATTAATTTCTCATGTCCCAAAGCAAGTTAGTTGAATTGACTTTACAGTCACCATCAATATCCAATACCAAATGTAGAAGTTAAACGTCTGTATCAGAGTTAAGTCCTTTCATCTTTATGGATGACCCCAAATTAGCCAATGTATATGCTTCCATATTTTCTTCCCTTGGAATATGTATGATTGACCATTCCCTGAATCGTGCAAGCAATGCCCGAACCTTGTTAAATGTTGTTGCATGCGCTCTTTATTTGTGTCAAAAATCATGTATATTTGGTTTACTACTAGCTGGGAATCACACTTTATCTCGATGACCTAGGAGCCTAGTCCCAGGGCTCGTTCAAGTCTATCTTCCTCTCAGACCAAAACGTCACTTATCGCTACCTCCGAGACTACTAGATATATCAATAACTATTCGCCTTCCCCCAGTTTTGTCAGTAACGTGGGATAGACATGTACCTTTATAGGTCTTTAAGTGTTTGTTGGCATTCCGGAGTCCTTGCAAAATCATTCTTCTTTTTTAGAAGCGAAAAGAAGTGGTGGCACTTTTCTAAGGATCTTAAGATGAATCTACGTCCTTCACACTTGTCAATTGGTCCGAAATGTCCTTGATAGCATTGACTTTATCAGGTTTTACCTAAATCCCTCTTTGTGAGACCAAGAATCCCAAGAACTTACCAAAAACAAGCCCGAACGCACATTTGTTTGGGTTAAGCTTTAAGTTATGCTTTCTCAAAATGTCAAAAGTCTCTTGGAGGTGTTTCAAATGATCTCCGACATTCAAAGACTTGACTAACATGTCATTAATATATACTTCCATTGTTTGACCTATCTAACCCTCAAACATTTTATTAACGAGCCTCTGATAAGTGGCTACGGCATTCTTAAGCCCAAATGGCATCACATTATATCAATATGCGCCAAAGTTCGTTATGAAAGAAGTTTTTTCTTGATCGTCTGGGTTTATCTTGATTTGATTGTACGCAAAGTAAGCATCAATGAAGCTCATTATTTCTGCTCAACTGTTGTGTCTATCATTTGATAAATGTTTGGCAATGAACACGAGTCTTTAGGGCACTCCTTATTTAGATCTTTATAGTCTACGCACATCCTAAACTTATTATTCTTTTTTGGTAATACAACTATGTTGGCTAACCATTTTGGATATTTACCTCCCGAACTGAACCAATGTTGAGTAATTGGGTTACTTTTTCTTTAACTAACTAGTTCATGATCTATACTATCGGGCATTTATTTTGTCTTACTATTAGAAAATTTGGGTCAAGACTTAGATTGTGGACCGCTACCTCTAATGGGATACATGTCACATCTGAGTGTGACCATGCAAAGTAATCAATGTTAGCTTTAAGAAAATTTATAAACTCTACCTAAGCTCGGGAGTTAATCCTGTCCCAGGGTGAAACTTTCTCTCCAAAAATTCTTTGAATAAAGCCACTTGCTCAAATTCCTCTACAATCAACTTGGTCGCATCCGTCTCCTTCGGTACCTGAAAATATCTCGAAACCTTAGAGGATTCTGATGACTCCTTGCTCTTATCATCTTTATTTGGGGAGGTAGAAGGCATCAGTTTCTTGTAATTGCTATTTGTTGGACTCTCCCCCTTTGCTGCTAGAAATATTTACCAAGTTCATTTCCCTTGCTACCAGTTTATCTCCTCTTATTTGCTTGATTCCTTTGGACGTCAGAAATTTAAATAGCGGTGATATGTTGAAGGTACGACCTTTATCTCATGTATCCATGGTTTTCCAAGGATTACATTAAAACCCATATCGATATCTACCACTTCTAATAGAGTAGTCTTAGTCACTCTTTTGATGTTTGTGGGCATCAAAATCTCTACTCGGGTTATCACGCTTGTCAAGTTGATGCCAGCTAAGAGTTTGGTCGCCGGAACGATGTTCCCGATTAATTTTGCTTGCTCCAAAAATCTTCATTGTATTATGTTGGCTGAGCTTCCTTGTTCAACAGAAACACGTTTAATTTTTAAATCTAAAACATTGAGAGATATTACCAAAGCATTGTTGTGTGGCATTATAAGTCTGTCAGCATCTTCCTCCATGAATGTGATATCATCTTTTGCGACTTCCCAAAGGTTACATTGTTGACTTCATTTCCTTAAAAAATCATGTTAATAGTCATTTGAGTAGAGCCTTTTGCTACCTTCGAAGGATTCGTATTGTCCCGGCCTCAGCCGTAGTTGTTCTTGGATTGGTCACGTAATAATTCCCTAAGATAGCCCTTCTATAACAATGTCGCCACCTCTTCACAAAGAAGTCGGCATTCCCATTTCTATGGAGTCCCATGTTCTTCACACCATAAATTTGGATCCCTATGGCTAGAATCCAATTGGATTGGCTTTGGGAACCATGCTTCTTTGATATTCCTCATTGTCGATACCAAATATACTAAGCTAATGTTAAAGTTATAATCTGATAACCTGGAATATGTAGGGTTTCGAGCCCCTAGCACCTCCTTCTCCTGTAGAGACTATTTTTTACTCTCTTTTATTCTCGACTCCTCGATACTCTTAAATTCAAACAATGAAGGGACTCGGTAGACTAGGACTGGGATTGGAATGCCAGTCAACACCTTAAAAATCTGTAACTCTCTTCAAGTATGCAACTAAAGGAACAACGTCGAAGTAATAAGAACCTTGCATTTATAAGGACACCTTTTTGTGTTAAGGTTATGTTCGACCACACTTGAACAACACCTATCGGCCCTCGGCTACGATTTAATACTAGGTTATGTTCGACCACACTCGAACAACACCTATCGGCCCTCGGTCACAATTTAATACTAGGTTATGTTCGACCATGCTCGTATAACACCTATCGTCCCTCGGCCATGATTTTATACTAGTTTATGTTTGACCACGCTCAAGCATTACATATCAACCCCCAGCTATGATTTAACAAAAGGATACGTTCGACCACGCTTGAATAAAATCGATCAACCCTCGCCCACAACTTAATTGAACCAACTCGAACAACACCCCTCGGCCCTCAGCCATGACTTGGTAAATGACCAAAATCAACTAAGTTCAAACAACACCTCTCAGCCTAACCTAAATAAAGAGGCATACCCGCATTATATAAACAAAAGGTAGACATGGTCCAAAAATAACTGTCAACAAGGCTACAACCAACTTGATGACAACGATAATAAAAGAGCATAAGCTGTAAACAAGAAAACAACAAAGGAAAAGTATGTGAGCACAAAAACAAGTAACAGGGATCGAAGAAGGTACAAGAAACAACTTAATTTCCCATATACAAAAATCTACAAAGTTGATTATAAGGGCTCTTAAAGAGGAAGACAAACTACAAAATAAGTCTAAGAAAAAGGCTACTAGCCCTTGCCATCACGAGCCTTTGAGTCCTCACCATCTTGACCCTTGTCACCATTGCCACCTTAACCTTGGGGATTAGCGGTATCATGCTAGGCGTCCTCCTCGATTCGGTCCACACCCTCTTCCCCATCCTCCTCATCAACTTGAGGCATAGCTGGATCATATCTACAATAGACTCAAGCTTTACGAGCCTTAACATGAGCATTTCCAACGTCAGCCTCAGAAACGGACCTGGCATATGCAAATCCCGAAACACATCTAACTAGGCCTTGATATGAATCCACTCTTCATATAACTCCCGAGGTACATTGTTAAGATCATAATATGGGAAGAAAACGGTCGTGCAAGTAACTGAGCCTTCTCGGCCTCCAAAGCGGTCACTCAATCATGAAGGGGGGAGTTATCTTTCTCCAGTTCCCCGATCCTCTCCTCAAGCTGATCTTCCTTAGATATTGTCGTTGATTGATTTTTCTCCCACTCGGCTCAAAGAGTCTTATTCACCAAATCAAGCATCTTTGTCTTCCTCCGAACATCCAAACGAGAATACTCTGCCTTCTCAAGCTCCTTTTGTTTCTCGGCAATCTCACTATTTAGGGCCTCCAGTTGAATTCGTCACTCTTCTAACTGCCCTCGCAACACGGCCACTAGTGCTTGAAGATCACTACATTGGTCCTACACACCCCTACTAACCTCATTCTTATCTTCCCTAATCCTCAACGTCCCCTCAAGGATAATACACTTCTCGATGGCATGCACCAGCTCATTGTCCTTCTCTTTCAACTCGTCCCCAAGGGCCGGCATGTTTCCGCCCTTGTAACATTACCTGTGGAGATCTCGATACTTGCCGTGATACTCAAAGTATTTATCTTTCAAATTTACAAAGATTTATTTACGCCTCTTCTCCCTCCGAGCACTCTCAATCTCCAAAATCACCGTCTGCAATCATAAAAAGGAAAGAGAAGAAAGAAGTCAGAACCAAGGACGCCCTGAAAAATGGGGAAAAAAAGGTCAAAGCACAAACACTCACCCTAAAAGCAAGGCCAGCAATGCTCCTCGACAAAGCACCGTCATCTATTTCCTTAAGGGTGTTGACCTCAATTTTAGAACAAAGAGGACCGAGGGCAGGGACTTCCTCCTTGGTGTTCCCCAATAAGTCACGGTCTATTGGGATCACAATAATCCTAGTGGACCCCTCCAACCTTACCTCGAGCTGAGTAAGACCCTCTTCCATCATTTTCAGGCCATCCTCCTCAACATCGAAACCTAACGTATTGCCCTCTTCAGTGATGCTTTTGCCCCTTCCATCAGTAGGAAAAGAAGTATCAGCGTCTGTCTTAGGGGTCAAAGCCTCCTCTTGCCGTGAAAGTTCAGGAACTTTAACAGTCGCCTCCTCAGTCTCCATCCCTCAAAATGAAGGGATACGTCCATGTCAACCTCCACTAGCCTCGAAGCCTTGAGACTCATCTCGTTGTCATCTCCCACAAAAATTGTTATCGACTCGTGCACCAAGGGCCAAAGCAACTCCGTCATCGGCATCCACAGACCTCCTTTTTCGAGGTTGGAGATCTATTTCACTAGGAAATATCTCATCGTCCTTGTCAATGAGAGAGTATATAGAAGGAGCCTAAATCTCCATGGCCAAAGTGGAAACAAAATCGAGCGCAACATTAGGAGCAGTTGGAACAGCGATAGGATTAGTCGCAGTCGAAACAAGAGCAAAAACTAAGGGCGTAGTGGCCTTCCTCTTCCGGAACGAAGGCGTTGGAGCTCTCGACCTTCTTATAGACCTTCTGACCAAAGCTAAGGAAAAACAGGAAAGAGGAAAATTAGCAAAGGAAAGCGAGCAAAGAAATTAAGGCATTTATGGAAGAGAAAAAGTTAGCCGCTGAGGGAGAAGATGACCTAAATATCTGAGAGAAGCTCGACCAATCACGCACCTCCATTGTATGAGAAGGGATCTATCTAACCCAATTAACGATGTGGGTTATCATCTGAAGAGGCCAAATTGTAGATGCAAAGAGGAGAAAGCCGGTTAACCGACCGGCAATAGGGAGAACATTAGAAACATAAAGTAAGTGATCTGATACAAGCACTCACGAGCAGGGTTCCAAGCCTCGGGGAAGTCCGCCGTGGTGGACACTACATCTTCGGTTGTCGATGCCCCCTTTTTCTCGCAAAATCGGGTTTATGACATTTGGACGGACAACTCTTTTCCTTTTGGGAATTGAGTTTGAATTGGAGAGTCGCCACCTAATGATTAAGTTCATTAGGACACTAAGAAGAATTTTGATTTAGAAAATCAGAGAATGGGTAAGGGATTGAAATTATCTCGAGGGGAAGGTGTTAGGCACCCCTCGAGATCCACTAGTATGGTTCCCGGCCATGGTATAACTATGACTTTAAGTATAAACAACAAGTAGACAAGCAAGAATTACAAATATGAGGAGGTTTTCACATAATGGTTGCAAGCAATTAAGATAAAGAAGCTGATGTTTGGGGAGAAATCAGTTTTGAAGTTCAGAAAATAAACAAGTAAAGGGAAGGGTTTTTCACATAATTGTTGCAAGCAATTAAAGTAAAAGAAGTTAAAGAAGCTGAAAATTGAGCAGTTTTAAAATTCTGAAAATAAACAAGTAAGGGGAAGGGTGGTCCTAGGTTTATAAATAATATGGATCACCCCACACAACACCCGATAACAATTTATACACGTGGTGTTATCGCGTGGTCATCATATCCATATTTACCCTTTCCCACCCCGTTAAGGTATTAAAGCGTAGAATAGTCTCGTTTTCTTATTGCATGCTATTACCCGCCCTAATCCTATCAGCCCCGGAGGTATTTGGGACTACTAATCCTAAAGGGAAGGGGTGTGAGGTTTCATAGTTTCAAAGGACAATATTCTAAGGCGACAATCAAAACACATATGTAACAAATGTAGGGGAGAAACACATAACAGATCAAAAGGCTCAAATAAACCTCCTTAAAAACAAACAGAAGCATATAGTTTAGCATGTTTTTACACGTACTGATTAGGGTCTGTTTAAATTTAAAAGATGTGGCAGACTGATCTATTACATATTTCAGATAAGAAGCCCGAATCAAGCCTGCCTGCTGGTTGTAGTTAATAAGAATTTCATTCAATTTATAAGTTATCCTATGGCTTGCCTAAGTGTTAAATGAAACTTATAGGCATGATCTCTATTAGTTCAGAAAAGAAATATGATGATTTAGGAAAAGAAACTGTCAATTACAGGAGTATAAATTCTATAGTCGTTGTTGTTACTACTGATTTTAGACTTAAAAGCGAATGGGCGATTCATATTTTAGTTGATAGCTCCTATAGGCATTCTTTCTAGGTGATATTGATTTGAAAACATTTTTTACAAGCGAAACAAGAGTGCAGAAGTCCTATGAGCATGGTATCTAAATGATGCTAGTTATTTAAACCTATAAACGGGTTTGCCTAGTGATAGATACGGATGCAAAATTCAAGAAGTCCTATAGGCATATTATCTATATGATATGCAGCATTTCAGAAATGACTTATAGACATGGTCTCTATATAATGCAGAAATGCAGAACCTATAGACATGGTTTCTATATGAAATGCATAAACTATGGACATGGTTTCTATATGAAATGCATAACTTATAGACATGGTATCTATATGCAATACATAAACGAAAGTTGAAAGCAGGATATAACCAGAGGAGTATAATAATCACCTATGAACATGATATCTACCCCCTTTTGCATGCATGATTTACCTTCCCCTTTTCACTAAAAGCCCTAATAGTTATTACAAGTTATTACAGCCCAGAATAAATAAGAAAAGGTAAAATTACATCAGAGAAACTAAAAAATTACAACCAAGGAGAGCCTAATTCAGGTTTCTTGCCTGAAGCATGAAGTAAACCAACTCCAAAGACCAAAATCCAAAGCCCTTTTCATTTAGGTGTGTCAGAGTTCCCAAGAGCCTCATGGACTCCGGGCAGTGCTTACACCCAAATACAAGATTGAGTCATAGTGCAGTGTGGAAGAGCCAGCCCTAAAGTGTCCAAGTTTAGAGGGAGCTCAAGGTCCCAAGGCAAGGCTCACAGGAGGGGGGCAGAACTTAGAAACTAGGAATGAGTGTAAGTGCAGAGAAGGGATT
>MU787050.1:212620-224986 GCA_026770625.1 Nicotiana glauca
GGGATTCTGGGGTAAAAGCAATGATAGGCTGGTGGTCATACCTAGCAATTGGAAGTGCTGGCACACCCCCAACCAGCCTGTTAGCCACATTGTTTGGGAGTTAGGATCCCCTAAGGGATCAAGTCCAAACATGAGCAACAATTTGGATGTTGCCATGTTTTGAACTTCAACTTAAATACATAGAAGGGGACAGGGGTGCAGGGATTCACAGTAGAAACATATGCAAAGAAGTTGACATACTAATTAACATTAAACATAGGCAGTAAAGCAGACAGGGGTGTAGGGATTCACAGTAGAAACATATGCAAAGTAATTGACATGCTAATTAACATTAAACATAGGCAGTAAAGAAGACAGGGGTGTAGGGATTCACAATAGAAACATATGCAAAGGAATTGACATGCTAATTAAACATAGGCAGTAAAACAAAGGGGTGCAGAAGCTTTAAAGTAAACACATTGGGATGAGGCTGAAAACCAAACTAGAACATACCAGTTTCAGGGAAACAAAAGAAGAAAGCAGTAATCTTGTGAAGCCAAAGTGCAAGCAAGCAATCAGAACACTATGATTTTAGAAGATAACTATGAGATTGAGTGGTGTAAAAGTGTTGAATTGAGAGTGTGTGATTGAAAGTTGGTCGTATTAACCGTGTATAATGTGTTAAAGAAGGTCATGTATTTATAGTGTAGAAAGAAAGCAGAAATAAGTAGGAGAATAATTTGAAAAATCAATTACAAAAGGTTTCCTTTTGATTAAGGGATTCTGATTTTAAACGGGTAAAATAATTAAGGCAAGAAGTTGATCAAACACTTTTCCAAAGTAGTACAAAAAGGGTAAATACATAGATATTTATTTAAGGAAAAAGTTTGATAGCACACGGTTTGTGAAAAATAAGAAAATGCAATCAATCAACAGCCAGTAAAATCAGCAATTGAAGATTTCATGCGAATGAACCAGGTCAGGAAGATGGGAAAAATCTTGACTTAAGGAAAATCAGTACTAATCAATTAAACTTAAAAGAGAATTCTGAATCAATCAAAAGTTGAAAACCTTTTTGGAAGAAAGGATTCATCACATATATAAAAACATACAACCACATTTAAGCACGAAGAACTATTGTGCTAATCAGTAGAAGAATTTAAAAGTTCAGAGTCGTAAACATAGAGATTCAAACTTAGTTCATAGACTTAGAATGAGCCTAAAAGAGTCGAGGGTTCCACAATAGAACCCTAGTCCAAACACAAGGAAAAAACCCCCAAATTCTAGGGTTTCCATTTCGAATCAGATAAAGTAACGAGGAGGCAAGTGATTGAAACATGCTCAGAGATCTCTTTCAGAAACTTATGAGAAAACAAACAGATACAATAGCAAGTTCGAAGCAAACAGAGTAAAGAAACTTATTTGAAGCATAGTGAGGGTAGAAGGAACATGTTTAAGAAAAACCTGGGACTTAAACAAGTTCAGAAGAGAGGTAGTATAACATTTAAGGAAACAGTAGAAGAAACATGTTTAAAGGGAACTCAAACAAGGCCTAGTAAAAGGCAGACAAAGAACTTAAGGACTCAGTAGGAAATAGATGCAATAGGAGAATAAAAATATCAGAAAAGTATATCAAAGACATATAGGAAAACACAACAGGATGAACATGCGAGCATGGTGTAGAAACACAGTAGAAAGACAAGGCACAGAAGAACATATATAGTAGCAAAAACACAAGAAAGCAGTAGAAGCACATGCGTGACAAATATACACAGAGAAAAAGGAAAAGAAAAGTCAGAGAAACATTTTTAACTTTTTCAGAAACCCTAAATCGAAGAGCGGTAATTTTAAAAGAAAAAGATTGGTTAAACGTTTTCAAAACACAAGTAGAGCACAGATATAGACTAGATTTAAGAAAACAATCAGAGAAACCTCAAATTGCTAGGGTTTCAGAGGAACCCTAAAACAAGAAAGGCTTGGAAAAGGTCCGATCTAAGTCGGATGAATCAGAACCACTCTCGAAATACTTTGGATACGCCAGAGCTAAGCTGGAGAAGCTATATAACCTTGAATCGGAGAAGATCTGAACGCACACCATCGAGGTCAGACCTCGAAACTTCGAACAACAAGCATTTAAGAACAAAGATAGATGGGTATAGGCCATCCATGGCCTGAGAGGCCATGGATTCCGGTGAGTTTGTGGTTGAAAATGGTAGAAGGCGATTAGGGGTTCATGAACATTCGAGAGAGTTTGAGAGACGAAGGGGTTTCAAGGTGGCGTCTCTGAGTGAAATGAGTTAGTGTTAGGGGTGTGGGTGAATTAAAATGGTAAGAAATAATTGTGGTCGTTGATCTAAATGATCAACGACCTGGATCAAAGGGAATGACCGGGTGGGTTAGATTAGTTGGGTCAGGGGCGGGTTAAATTGAAATTGGGTTGGTCCGTTTGGGCTTGAAATTGGGTGAATTAGGTGGGGTCAAATTTGACTATAATTGGAATAAAAATAAGTCAGATTTTAAATAGACAGTTTTTTCCTTTCTATTTTATAAAAATAGTAAAAATAATTTTGAAAGAAAATTAAAAGTGCTGGATTTAAAAATATATAAATATTAATTTAAAAATATTGGAAAAAATTTCATAATTATAAAATGCTATTAATTCTCAAAATATGCTAAAATTGCAATTATATGCAATTTGCCTTTTAAAATACCAAATAAATTTATAAAAATGAATAAAAATTACTCTAGCTATATTTTGGTATAATATGAGAACAAAATAAGTAATTCACCAAGATGATCATTTTGGAAATAATTATTGGTTTTTATGCTGCTAAAATAAACAATAAATTGATTTAAAAAATCTTTTAAAAATTGAGAAAAATACTAAAAAACTTAGGCATACTTATATATGCATATATATAGTATTTGAAAGTATTTTGCATATAACAAAAATAGACGGAAAAAAATTGGGTATCAACATCTGTCCTGACATAGACGTAGTTGAGCCAGAAGTGTCGACTAGCTTTGTCATCCATCCTCACCACCAAGCATTTTCCTCCGTGGTGGTGAATATTTAGCAAGGTCCCTCGGTAAAAATGAGGGGCGAAGAGATGGATCAGGTGGCGCACTGTAATGTCGACGCCGACCAATTCAACGAATTTCATCAACATCATGGCCACCTTATAGATATAATGTGCGAGCTGTGCCGAGCACACGCTGTAGTATCGACCTAAGTCTTCTATCAGTAGAGGTAAAGAAAATGAGTTCCCACTCAATAATGGGTATGCATAAAGGGCGCATATGCCGGCACGGTAAGTCCAAACCTCGTCATCGCCCGCTAGGATCAAGTCTACGTGACCAGTAGGCCGAATCAAAACCTGAGCTCGGCTAATCACTTCGCCATCATCGCAGATTTGAATCGCTCTGTCACCACTTCCGACGCCTTATGGAAGTTCGGTTTGGCATCTAGATATCGTGGTACAATTTCCTCTACAGTGGGTAAACTTTCCTCCTTGGCGGCAGTTCCGCCATCTTCCTCCTGATCGGGAAAAACAACCTCTAAAGGAACTAAGTGATGTTCCATATTAATATATGATGATTGTAAGGACATTGTTGTAGAAAAGAGACGGTAAAGCAAAAGAGAATGACTTTCGAAAAAAATGGAGAGTTGCAAGGATTCTACAAAGAAGATGAAGGAAAAGCTCTTTTTTAAGAAGAAGAAGGAGTTTGGAAAAGGTTTCAAAATGAATAAACCATCCCCTATTTATCAGATTTGGAAGGCACCAAACTCGAAACAGATGGCCATGATTAGCGCAAAGATCAAAACATCAGAGCGAATCAAGGGTCACACTTGAATCGATGCAAGATGTCGTGAAACGACGTCATTATGACTCATGACGACACCTTTTCTCATGGACCAGTTGGCTCCAACGGACTTCCTGGGAAGTTCAAAGATTCAAAATGTGCCTCTGAGGCCCTATGTCCACTACCACGACCTATATAGCTAGCTCGATAAAATTGTATCACAAATGACACTGTCCACTCATCGACCTCGTCCATGGGGAAGAACTCCATGAGTTGAGGACTAACAGTATGAGTCAAAATATGTATCTAGAATACTTGTGTCAGGATGGCATTAGCGAAATATCTCCCAGGCCGCCGCGTGTCAAAGTGGCTTAAGGAACAATGAAGGTCGTGGTCAAAGAGTCAGCAAGGACTGAGGTTGATGAATCATCAAGGATTGAGGCCGAGGTCGAATACCCTTGGTAGAGTTATAACGACTAGTTTCAAGATAGGACATTAAAGAGAATATTCTAGTGGACATCTCTGCACTTGTACTGTTAGGGTTTCTAGGAACATGTTCCCTATAAATAGAAAGAGACACAATAATAAGGGAACATGAAATATTCATTTGTAAAATACACATTGATTTTATTGAGAGAATCTTGCCTTATTACATAAATACAAAAATAATATTTTTACTAAGATTCTAATCCACACTCCTCCCCTGGATCCGAGAATAACTCGAATATTCAAAAACTAATCTATCATTCATCATATTCAGAAAGAACATCTACTTATTTCATCCTTTCTTGGGTGACCCATACATTTTATTTACATAAATGCTATTTATTGCTCTTCATCACTATTTAATGCTATATTTCTTTTTTTTTTTTGGGTCTTTGAATATTGTCATTATTGTGCACCATCATAATTTTTGGAATAGATATACGTGTTATTTATCACCATACTGAGAATTTCATCTTTTGGATATTATTATTAACTCAGAGTAACCCCTACTCGTATAAATTTAATTAGTTGACCAAGATTTATATTTTTGGTCAAACAATATTAGCGTCCTCCAAATTCTAATTTTGCATTAATTGATTTGTCATTTGAAATAACCATTTATTCCTGGATTTTCTTAAATTTTGAAAACATTCCTCTTCTTATTTATTTTCAATAGGAGGAAAAAGCAATAAAATGAGGTAAAAATAAATGAAAAAAAATGATATTCCCAAGTGGGAGGATGGTGATTATTAAATTTAAAAAGGATGTTTGTTCATTACACAAACCCCACTTAGAACAACTAACTAAATGGCCAATAATGGACCAAAGATACCAAGCTTGTTAAAAGAGAATAATGTGCCAACTCACTATTGAAAATACCCACCTTCCCCTCCCTATTAAATATGATAAAACAAAAATAAAAAGATATAAAAGTAAAGAAACTAATCGGCATGATTATTTAGTGAACATCAATATCAATAATCAATAATCAATAATATAAAGAATAAAAGAAAAATACGATTATTTATTTAAGATAAAACCTAAACAAGAATATGTAAAGCATGAAAATGAAAGGGAAAATAAAAGGAAAGAAGGAGGTCGGTTCCTTGCAGCCAACGTATCTGTAGGTTTAGCCTCGGAGCTTGCCTCGGAAACTTTGTTTATATGTGTATGAGCTTTGAAAGGATAAGAACGACCACCCTCCCTCCTGAACCCACGCACCCACCCACCCGACCTTCTTTCCCTCCCCTTACAAGTACCCTCATATTTCTCACACCGCCTCCAATTCCTATATTTCACAAAACAAACCAAAAAATTTTCTCTTCACCAATACTGAGCGTTACTACTAACAACAGTTTCATTCAAGCTGGCGATCGATAATCAAGAAAAAAGTGTCCGTGAATTCAAGCCTAAGAACAGGCGAATCATGGTAAAAATATTTTGGGGTTGTCGATTAATCAATATTTGTTGTGTTTTAATTTTGCTGATAGTGTTAAAATGTGTAGGGAGCTGGAGGGCCAGATGAAGAGGAGAATAGGTGGCCACCATGGTTGGAGCCATTGCTAAAGGAACGTTTCTTTGTTCAATGCAAGTTACATGCTGATTCCCACAAGAGTGAATGCAATATGTACTGTTTGGACTGTATGAATGGCGCTCTCTGCTCTCTTTGTTTATCACATCACAAGGAACATCGTGCCATTCAGGTATTCTTCAATTTCAGGGGTTGGTTTCTGCCATTTTTTTCACCGTTGACTGAATGTGGGTTGCTCTGTTTTTGGAACAGATAAGGAGGTCATCTTACCATGATGTGATAAGGGTGAATGAAATACAGAAGTATTTGGACATCACTTCAGTTCAGACCTACATTATCAACAGTGCAAAGGTTGTCTTCTTGAATGAGAGGCCACAACCTAGGCCAGGCAAAGGTGTCACTAATACCTGTGATGTTTGTGAAAGGAGTCTCCTCGACTCCTTCAGATTCTGCTCTCTTGGCTGTAAGGTATTACTTACTAATTGCTTTTTGCTCCATTCTTACAAATTTTTTATTAAATTGAATATTTGGGTCCTGAATACCATAAAGGCTATTCACAATTGCTGTTTGCTTTTTGACAAAATGTGAAGAAGCTATTAAATTACACTCACATTACTGCTCCATTATTGGCAACACTTACAGAAAAGTTAAAAATTGGGGTTTTGAGATTGGGGATAGATTGTTTTTAAGCATTTAATATATGTTGTAATAAATTTGTATTTTTTTATAGATTGTTGGGACATCACAGAATTTCGTGGAGAAGAAGAGGGCGGCGGCGGTGACAGCAGCAGCCTATGACTCGGAGGACTCTTACAGTAGCAGCAACTATAGCCGGCGAAACAAGGTTCAAAGTTTCAGTCCGTCAACGCCCCCTCAGACTTCGGTTAATTACAGAACATCCAAACGAAGAAAGGGAATTCCACATCGTGCCCCAATGGGAGGATTAGTTATAGGATATTAAGTTAATCAAGTCCAAGTTCAAGACACCTTCAGTTGCTCCTAATTAGCATATCAGCACCACGTATTAGTAATCAGAATGCAGCTCCTCCAATTCCATTAAAACACACGAAAAGGCCAGTGTTTGATAGAGCAGTAATTTATATAGTTTTAGTGCTACTAGCTAGTATATGAAGGGAAAAGTTGGAGGGTGGAAGTTGGAATAAGAAAATGTGAAGGGGAGTTACAAGTTAGGAGTTGGGCTTAGAAAATAAGCTAATAGTAGTATAATACATAGTATGATGGAATATCAGATATTGTCTCGTGGCTTGCTTTTTAGAGTGGTTGTTATACAGATGTTTTCTTTGGGTTTTTTTCCTCCTGTAACCAAAATGTAAATATACAAATATTTTTGCAAATGAGTCTATCTGCTAGCTCTGAATCTTGTTGAATAATTTTGTGGTGGGTTGAAACTCGTTGATTTTTGAGCAGTTGTTTAGTTCCTAAATCCTAATCTAGGAAACTTTGACTGGTTGAGATAAATTCCAATTGGTAAGGTCTAATGTGGGCCCAGCTTTTGAGAAAAGTTGAAATGGTGGGCAAATATCACGCTACGTGGCTAGAGGTTATTGGATGGAAGTATGCTGTGTATCTTGGTTCTTGGACACTGGGTGTAGATTAGCCGCCCCGACTGGAAGGGGGTTGGTTTCTTGGTGGAGGGGTTTTGGTTTTTCTTAATGGAGCTAGGGTTGATTGATGGCCGTTGGATTAAATGTTTTGATTTGACGATTGTGATTCTGCAATGATGTTCAGTAGAAAGATTCTAGAATTCTATAGTTGTCTAGTTTTGGTCACGGGGCGGATCTAGCCTAATGCGGGTTCCCGTGAACCCAGTAGCTTTTGCATATATCCTGTATATGTATTAAAAAATTTAGTAAATATTCATAAATATTTGACTGTGAACCCAGTTACTTATTGTATATTTACTTAAGGTCGTTATAGGAACCCATAAACTTTAAATTCTGGATCCGTCTTTGTTTGGTCAATCACAAATTGTTATTCTAATATTGGTAAAAATATTCTTAATTTGACTATTTTTTTAGCGCTTTTCGAAATTGGTATTTGAAAAATTGGCCGAATAGACTATTTTTTGCGACTTTTCTTGTCATTTATTTTTTGTTCTCGGATAAACTTGTTGCATTTCCTTCACTATGTTTGGGGATTTTTCAATTTTGAGAAATGTTTGCATGGAGAAAGCAGTTTGTTTTCTCTAATTTTATTAAAACACGTGTGGGTTAGCATCTGATCGGATACTTATTCTTTTAAAAGTAAAAAAATTCCACTTACGGAATCGTGTTTATTTTAACAATTCAAAAGGCTGTTCTACCTATTATATACAGCTCCAGACGCAAACTGATTGTCAAAATGTTACAAGTAAAATTCTGTATGGAAGTTTGTCGGATTTTCACTATTCTTCCGTTTATTAAATAAGTATGTGTATTAATGAACATTATATTATGTGCTATCCCAAGAGTCTTGATTGAAATGGTTGAATGGCTTGTGTGCGCGCGAGCAGATGAGAGAGAAGAAAAAGAAGCATGTTTAGTGTGAGTTGGTGCGTGGTGCTCGTGTGATGGTAACTTCAGATTGGGGCACGTGAAACATGCCCGAATTAGCCATTTGCAACCCAAGTCCGAAAAGATATGATTGACTCCTTTTTGGTAACTAGCATTTTTGAGCACTTTCTTTGGCTTTGCTTCTCATGACATGAGTTTCTAGAGCCTATGACTTCTAAATTCTAACGACAATGTGCCTTCCTTTTCTTTTTTAAATAACTTGAGGCTACAAAAATAGTAAGACTTCCTCACCATTTTTAACTTTTTAGCCATTGATACCGAAGTAATATAACAGATGAATCACTAATACAAAGTTTCACCATCTCGGTGAAAATAGAGTAACAATTTTTAATTTAGCTCATCAATGTCTCTCAGAGATTGTGAACGTATAATTTCTCGAATTGTTTCTCGTCTATCGGTATTATCTTCACATATAAGGTATAGATTATGACTAATCTTGTTTCACAGTTATCCCTTTTCCCGTGTGTTTTATCCCTTTTGCTTTGGGAAATGTGTGATCGCGAGTTGCCACATTGGACCGACATCTATATAAACAATTGGTGGAGGCTTTCTTTGGCATTAAACAATCGAAGTGTTAAGTGTAAATGAGTATGTAAAACTGTTGTACTCTGACTGTTTAAATTTTTACTTTGGAGATGATGACTCGTGTTTGGAGTTAGGCAATAATTCTATATTTTTAGTGTGTTACTTACCTTATATTTTGGTATTTTAATGATAAATTATATAGCTTTTAAGCTTAATTGAATTGATTTTATGTGTAGAGCCATTTGAACGCAAGAAAGAATAAAAATTGCATAGAGCGATGTTGAAAGTACAAGAATAGGGCACGAAAGGAGAATTGGCGCAAGGCATATGGAGGAGGCCAGGTTCCCTATCTCGCCCCATACCATGTCTAGCCAGGCCCCCTATCTCGCACCAAACCTGGCTAGGTCCCCTATCTCGCCCCAGACCAGGCCTAGCCAGGTTGCTCATGTCCGAGAGAAAATTACTTTTTGTTGATTTTGGACTTGAGAGTTCGACCCTACACGTATAAATAGTCCTCTAACTCGTTTTTTAGGACGGAATTCAACTTTGGAGGACAATGAGCCGCCGTGGAGGCTGTAGTTCATCGTTTCATCCTGCTTTAGCCAAAGCTAGTATTTCCTTCACTTCAATTTAGATGACACATTTCACTTCTCGAGAGTCAAACTGTATGAAGTTTGACCAATATTTTAAAATATATTTTTTTATCATATTGACATGAGAAAAATTATAACTTATAGTACTTTTCGTATAATTATTGAATATCTATATTTTAATTTTAAAATAGTGAATGGAACTAATTCAATTTAGCTTCGACTTTTAGTCAAATTGAATCTCGATAAGTAAGATGTGTCATCTAAATTGAAACAGATGGAGTAATTTTTAAATATTTTTTTGGATGATTTGTTGTTGGTTACCATGTCTATGTGGAGCTAAACCTCACGTTCTAGGATTGTGGTTCTTTCATGACTACTGTTATTTGAATTTTGATTTTGGTTTCGTGATTTATTATATAACCTTATTTATTCAATGTTGCGCTTAATTATTTGATTGCTTGATTACCAACTGAATACTATTTATTTAGAATTGAACTCGAGAGTGGTAATTTCAGATTGCACATAGGATTGAGTAGAACAAGTTCTTGAACTCGGGTATCGGGGAATATATTCGCGTTTAGGATAGACATATGCTAATTGCCTTGCTTGATTATTATATAGGATTTAGAAATGCATTCTTGTTGATTCTAACTCTATAGACATATAGGCGTTAGGTTAACTTAAATAGGTGAGTAAGAACTCGATCGATTCTTATGAGCAATATTAACTCTATCGGCAATAAAGCAAATAAATTAATTAGTCAATTTAATTAATGAAGAACACAATATGATTGCTAGATATTCCATAATCCTAGATCATTTTCATCGCATTGATAACATAAAAACTTGCTCTTCCTTTCTTCAGAGTTCACTATTTTAATTTTATTTTAATTAGTTTAGACTTAAATATTTCTAGGTTCAATTCTTGTTTAAATAATTACGATAATCTAATTAAGTTAATAGTTGATAACAAATTCTAGTGGCTTCGAAATCCGACTTCTAATCACTTTATTACTTGATGAGCGTGTATACTTGCGTGTGTATTTTGCCACAATAAGTTTTTGGCACCATTTCCGGGAACGTAGATGAGCTATTTTTCTAGATTAGACTTTTACATCTTATCTAGTCAATTTTTATTTTTATTTTTAGTTTATTTTAATATTTTTTAAACATTGCATCTTGAAATGAAAATTGTTCAAATAATGTGTATTCTTACTTTGGTGATCCTTGTCCATATTGTGAAGGCCTTCACTGGTGAAAAATTTGACAAAAAAGTTTCGTGAACGAGTTGTATGCACAATCTCAATTCTGTGAGTGGAATATTTGTAATGTATATGGTGGTCAAGATGCCGATTGGAATGATTGTCTTAATTCTTTTTATCCATTCATAAACCACTATTACGACCTTTCTATCACGACTTAAAATCTCAACCTGTCGTGATGGTACGTAACACACTTTCTAGGGAAGCCAACAATCACCTAACAACTAAACATTTATATAAAATATGATTAAGTAAACTCAACAATGGAATATCTCCTAATTATCTAGTAAAAGCAACCGAAGTTCTACTACAACCATCCCAAAAATTGGTGTCAGCGAGTACATGATGTAACACCCCATGTTTTGCATTTTAGTATATGAGAATATATCGTAAGTAAATTGATGTAAGCTCTGTGAGCACGTGATTTTTGTCCTACATATGAATTATTCCCAGAAATTTCAAAAAAATAAAATAATTTTTGTTTGTTTGCAATTGTTGGGAATTTTCTGTTATTTTCCTTGTATTATTTGTATTTTTGTATGGCATGTTTATTTGTTAAATTAATAAAAAAATACAAAAATATGTCTCATTTTGCATTTAGGATTTAATCTACAATTAGGAGTAATTAAGTTTGTTTTACAAAATGAAAATCACAAAAATATGTATTTTATTCTATTTGTTGTCATTGTATGATTTTATTTTAATTACATGTGTTAATTGGCGTATTAATTGTTGTTAAGTATTAATTCATATCTGTGTAGTTTTATTTTTGATTTTTACAAATTAATTAGGAATTTTGTTTAATTATAAAGAAGGAAAAGAAAAGAGTTGAAAATTGAAGAGAAATTCGGATTTGAGCTTAAATCTGAGACCAAGAATCAGGCCCAATTCATTTCATGACCCAGTCCGGTCTCTTGATCCCTCATACCTCACCAAACGACGCCGTATTGGCACCTCAAATTTGAGTCGTCGATCAAGCTAATCGAACAGTCCAGTACAACTCCCGTATAAGGCCAAACGACGACGTTTCAGGAGCTTTGATCGGGGCCATTCATCTCATTCAATCCAATGGCCTCAATCACTCCTTTATACCCGACCCATTTCACCCTAAGACCGACCCAGTCTCACAGTTAAGCCAAATGACGTCGTCCCCTTAAATGAAAAGATCAAGGCCTTTGATCATCAATGATCCAACGGCCAAGATCAAACCACCCCACCCCTATATAAATCCAATATCCTACCCCAGCCCCTAACCAAACACCCCCCCTCATATCACTGTTCATCGTCTCTCTCAGAGACGATGCAAACACTAGCGCCATCTCCTTTTCCTCCGCCATTAAACCCGGCGGCCCTGTCTCCGATGACCCACAGATTAACACCATAAGACCTTCTAGCCACCCCCAACACTAATCCTCAAACCGTTTGGCTCGAATCATCTCAGAGCTTCTCGAATCTTCATTTTAAGATTCGAGCCAAATGAAAATCTACACCAACCAGCCCCAAATTCACACCAAGCCTCCCCTGACCTCCCTCATACCCTAACCAACATTGGTTTGGTTCGAATCTAACCAGAAAGACTCGAACCCCAAATCAGACCGTATGAACCCTAGAACT